>ML411549.1:0-31084 GCA_005239525.1 Nicotiana knightiana
ACATGCCAATATGCATATCATATGTGATGCAACACAACAAAAGCCTCGCGTATTCACACTCTCAGAGTACTTAACCTAACTATCTCAATTCTCACTTATCACACTCAATCACTCATCACTTTACGGGGCATATTTAGCCCAGGGCATATCCAACCCAAATGCAAATAAGTCCATGGCAGATCCAACCCAAATGCAAATAAATCCAGAGCATATCCAGTCAAATGCAAATGAATCAATATAAATTGTGCTCCTTGTGGGTGTGCAAACTTCGGAGGGGCAGATCCAACCCATGCACTATAATAAGCCAAATCTTGGCATGCATCAATAATGTATGTTGCGGTGTGCATCCCGATCCCATAAATGTCGCTCACAAATAGGCCCTCGGCCTCACTCAACCATCAATTTCTCCAGTCTCTCGGGCTCACAACACTCATGCTAAGTAGCCCAAATAAATGATACAAGATGTGACAATATACAATAACGAATACTGAGATATAATATGCAATGATGAATGTGACTGAGTACATAACATCAATTAAGCAAATAACTCAACAACAAAGATCGACCACTGTGGGTCCCAATAGTAGAAACATATAGCCTAGACATGTTTTCTAGCATGAATCACAGCTCAAGTACTCTAACACTTAGAGTATACTAATAATGTTCAGATAAAATAACACGCCCATCACCTAGCATGCACGTCACCTTAACATAAATCACATAACACGTAAATAGGGGTTTCATACCCTCAGAACCAAGTTTAGAAGTGTTACTTACCTCAAACCGTGCAAATCTCTAATCCAATAAGCCCTTGCCCGTGAATCAACCTCTTAATGCCTCGAATCTAGCCACAAACAGTTCAATACAATCAACACGAGCTAAAGGAATCAATTCCATATAAAAATGCTAAGTTCTTAATCAAAAATCAAAAAGTCAATTCAAAAGTCAACCCCCGAGCCCACGCCTCGGAATGCAATAAAAGTTATAAAATTCTGAAGCCCATCCGCCACGAGTCCAATCATACCAAGTTTACCAAAATCCACCACCAAATTGCCACTCAAATCCCCAAATTAATTCTCTAAATCCCTTGCCTCAAACTCCCACAAATTCACCTAAAAAACACATAAACCAGGTGGGAAATTCAGTGGGCAAACAAGATTATTGAATAAAAATTATCACAAGTGACTTACCTCAAGAAATCCCTCAAAATCCCTCTCAAAAATTGCCTTGGTCTGAGTTTGCAAGTCCAAAATAAGAAAAATCACGAAACCCTTCGGATTTAACACTGCCAGTGCTTTCGCACTTGCGACCCACTTAACCACATTTGCAGTCTCGCAGGTGCGGACAATTCCTACGCTTCTACGGTTATGCCTGAAGGTCCCTGCTTCGCTTCTGCGATCACACACGCGCAGATGCGAGTCCGCATCTACGGAACTTCCTCTGCACCTGCATTCCACAACCTCTTCACTAAACTTCGCTTCTGCGCCCATACGGCGCATCTGCGATCACGCAGGTGCGGAAATACCCTCGCACCTGCAACCACTGCACACCTATTTTCAGGCCGCTTCTGCCCTCCCCTGCTCGCTTCTGCGAGGTCGCACCTGCGATCAAAACTCCGCAATTGCGATCGCATCAGACCTGGTGCACTTCAGCAGTCTTTTAATTCCAAACTTGATCCGTTAACCATCTAAACTCCACCTGAGCTCTCCCGGACCTCAATCAAACATACCAACAAGTCCTAAAATACGATAGGAACTTAGTTTAAGCCTTAAATTACATCAAACAACATCGAAATACGAATCGCGCCTCAATTCAAGCATAATGAAAACTAGAAAATTCCAACTTCTACGATGCTGAAACCTATCATATCAAGTCTGATTGACCCCAAATTTTGCACACAAGTCATAATTGACGCCACAGACCTATTACAACTTTCGGAATCAAAATTTGAGTCCGGTAACCACAAAGTCAACTCTTGGTCAAACTTATTATCTTCCAAAACTTCAAATTTCCAACTTTTGCCATTCAAGCCTAAATCAATTACGGACCTCCAAATCACTATCCGAACACACTCCTAAGTCCGAAAATACCTAACAGAGCTATTGGAACCATCAAAACTCTATTCCGAAGCCATTTACACATAAGTCAACATCCGGTTAACCTTTACAACTTAAGCTTCGAACATCCCCGGACGCGAACCAGCTACCCCGATAAGTCACATAGCAACAATTAAGCATGAAATAAGTAGTAAATGGGGGAACGGAGCTACAACATTCAAAACGACCGACCGGGTCGTTACACCTTCCGTCCCAATTTATGTGGCGGAGTTCGGATTTCAAGAGTCAAAGGAGTTTTCCTTTGACCGTGATTATTTCATATGTTTTTTTAATATTTTGAATTGTTAATTATTATGACTTATAGCACTTCGTGGTGTACAAATATATAAATTTTATTTCAAAAATTTAAAGATTTTATGTCTGAATGCGTAGTCAAAATTAAGAGGTTTGACTCTTGAAACCACGTAAATTGGGACAGAGGGAGTATTAATATTTTCTGTTCGAGTTGTGCTTATGGGTCTATTAATGAAAAACTAGAGATAATTAGTTGGTATATGTGATATCAAATCATAGTATGGACAATCCTTGTAAATTTATTATCTGTGATCCTAGTTGATATCGATGTCTAATTCCCGGATTGATTAAGAATTGAAAAAAAATACAAACAACAAGCTGGAAATATACTAAAAACATAGGAATTGCATCATCTTCATAAATGAGTTTACAGTGAGAAATCATGCTTCTGATATGAAAATCTTTGGTCTTGAAATAGTAGTTGTCAAGTGGGTTCAAATAAAATATTTATACAAAATTTACTGCTTGAATCGTTATTTATCACATACACAATATTATATTTTGGTGAAACGAGTTCAGCTGAACCCGCTTAGCTCCACGTGAGTCCGCCACTGCATATACTGGGTTGGTGTTTAAAGCCAATTTCTATTTCTGGGATAAGTTATTTAAGAGATATATGGTATTGTTAACTCTTCAAAAGAATCAAAAGAATTTTCTTTTTGGGAAGGGTAATACTATTATATTAAGGTTCATCAATCCCACATTGCTAGGGGGAAAAAACACTACAAGAAAAGGTGTAATTCCTGGAGGTTTTTTCTTAATTTTGTAACGGTTTCGGACCCCCCACTAATTGAATTGTGGGGGTTTTAAGAAACTCCATGGTTATCATCGCCACAAGGCTTTTTGTGACAGTTTTAAAGAACCCCCACGACGACCTCCGCAAATTAAATTTGTGATTAGTGGGGGTTTTAAAGTCGGACGGGTTCTGACCTCCTTTATATGATTTCAATGCTAAAAAATAATAATTTGTGGTGATTTATAACTGTGGCAATATAATCTGCGATTTTTGAAAAATAATTAGTGACAGTGTATAACCATCAGAATATGAGCTTTATGTTAAAAATAATTAATTAGTTGGGGTATATAATCGCCACAATATAATCTCTTTTACAAACCTTAATTTGTGGGGAATTAATTACCATCACGAGTTGAATATTGAAATGCGTTCTTTTCTCATTAAATATTGCACGATTAAATAAGATCAAGCTTGTATTAGCATATGCATAAACAAGAAAATAAATTATATACTAAATAATACTCATTATATAACAGAAATCAAATTTCATGGAACATCCACAATAGCAACAGTCACAAATTCAAGTACTACAAATCATACTAAAGCAATATGAACTAAAGTAGCTCCTAAACATTACTACTTAAAATCTACAAAAGCACCGGTAGTTCCACATTAAATAGATAACTGATTAATTATGCTGGGCCTTTGCGCGTCGCCCTGGTCTTCTATTATTGTTTGGGCTCGGCGCACCCCACCAAATCAAGTTTAAGTGTTTAATTCAAGCTGGCTTAACAAAATGAAGAAAAATTTAGTTTAGAAGGAAGAATTTGTAACTATGAAATAGAAATCTCTGGCATGTATATAGGTGAGCTCCCTCTTCTGCTGTTGTGTAATGCGTCTGGCCTTTGGCTTAGAAAAAAAATACTCCCTTTGTTCCAATTTATGTGAACCTGTTTGATTGGGCACGAAATATGTGTGGTTATAAAAACTTATCATTAAGGGTAGAATTATAACAATTATTACCAAATTTAGAAAGGAGTCATTCTTTTTGGAACTGACCAAAAAGGGAATAGGTTAACATAAGCTGGAACGGTGGGAGTAGTTTTTCCTAGAAAAACTTTTTTGAGAAACACTTTTGAAAAAAATATAGTTAGAAGTACTTTTTAAAAGTTTGGCTAATTAATTAGCCAAACACAAACTGCTTAGCTAAACATGCTATTAATCCTTTAGCGTCACATAGTATTTTAACCAAACTGACGTTAATTGGTACGTTAAAAATTGTGACATTTCACATAATGTCGGCAAGTTAATTGTGGTTTCTGACTTATTTTGTTTACGACATTTTGTAGAATACATGTTGCTAAACAAAATTACTCATTGACATTTGCAGAACGAAGAAAGAATTCAAATCCTATCAAGAGAGCAAAAAAATTCTAACATGGAGTTATTCGAATGCACAGTAGAGGAAGAGAAGGATTAAAGGAGAAGGGAGTACACTACTATTCCTGAAAGTTCTTGAGATTCATAGTTGGGACAGAAGGATTCAGATGGGATATCAAAATCGGGGAGGGGAAAAAATGAACTTGAATTGTTCTAAGAGAAGCTGCGATTCTTTTTAGGGACTTGAGAGGGAGATTTGGGTGGGAAGTTTTTGAAATTTTCTCTTTCTTTTGAAATTAGTATTTTCTTTGGCATTTGATATACATATCACTAATTAAATGTCGGTTTATTCTCAATTATGTGATATTTAAATCAAACGTCACAATTATTTCTGTCATTTAAAATGAGCGGCCAAAATAACCAACAGATTTCGGTCGTTTTTTAATATTAATTTTAATTTATTTTGTAAATGCCTATTTTTTTCTCTTTCTTCTTTTTTCTCTTAGATTATATCTTTTAGTATTATTGAGTGTGTATTTTTATATTTTATTTTTATTTTTTAGAATTAGTTTGTTTTAAATAGTTGATAAAGGGGACAAGGGATTCAGCTAGCCATTTTAAAGACAATCGGCCCAGTTTGGACAAAATCAGTGGCCCAGGACCCGGTCCAAGTTTGTGGTATGAGATACGCGTCAAAACTATGTCGTTTTGATAAGTGAAGTGAGATTAAATCTCATCCGTCGTATCACTTTGATCAAAGGGTTCTAATTCACTCTCCACCCCATGTAGATAAGGTCTCAAGATAAGAAATTTGGCCCCCATTTTTCCCTATTCTCTTTTCTTCTTCCTCTTTCCTCACTCTCTCATCACTCTCTCGTCTCTCTGTCTCTCCACCGCTCCCCACGGTGGCTCTGTCGGTAGGAAATTTCCCACCAGCGGCAGACCACCTCATATCGACCCCATTTTTTCACCATCTCCTTGTCTCTTCCTCCCCTTTCCATATCCAAATCCCAGATCCCCGAAATCCTCACCAAACTCCACAAATCTGGCCAAATCTGAAACATTAGCCACCCAAATTTTTCTCTTTTCTTTATCGAATTAGTGACAAATAAGGCTACCCAACCCCACAAAACCTATATAAACGTGCACTTTCCCTATAATTTCACACAAAAAAAAGTACCGCCGCCTGCCAGCCTCCTCTGGCGGCCTCCCCACTGTCCCGCCTCCATTGCCACACCATTATCGCACCACTTCTCCTCTATTTTACCCTAGTCGCGACCCAAGAACACTCGTTTCTTTGTAGTATGATGCCGAATTCATTGAATTTAACGTCTACCACAATGAAACGAGCGTTTCAAGGTTAGACAATGCTGCCCTAAGCCCCCGACATCTTCTCGTTGATCTATTTGGCCACAAATTCCTCTGAATTTGGTATAAACTTGAATTCAAATCTTTTCATCCATGTTTCTGATATTTGTTGCACCACTGTTTTATCGTAGTTTCTTTGTAGTGTAAATTTACCAGCGATCGTTTTAGTTAGCTCTTAATCTAGTTTCTGATTTTTATTTTTTCGTTTAACTTAATTAATTATTCTAGTTTGCCTCACTGTTAATATGTTTTTTCTTTGTGTTAGTCGTTTGAGTCTCGATTTCATGTTTAGTGTTTTTCATTTCGTTTTTATTTAAGATCGTGGGTTTCATGAATGTCTTCGTTGATCAGTGCATCATTTTGTTAATTTTAGTCATTAGGTTCTGGGTTTCTCTTAGTTGATTATTAGTTAAGTTGTTTAGTATAGTTATGTGTTCTTTCTATCTTAGTTTGGTTTGAATCACATGGTTGGTACTGATTTTGTTAAAAGCTGAAGAGTAGACGAGTAATCATGTATTAGGGTACATTAGCAACTTACTTTTAGTGTTAGGGTGACTGAAATAATTCCTTTTACCCCATGCTTCTGCCACAGTTGTTGAAGGACTGTCCTTTCCCCTTTTGAATAGTATTTAGCACACAAAAATGAGTCTTTTGATAGTTTTTTGGTGAACAAAAGTCAGTCCTTTTGGACAGACTTTTGGCGAACCAAAATCTGTCAAAAAGTGACTTTCTTTGCTTACTTAAGGGCTACTCCTTTCAAATTTTAAGAACACATAGAAAACATCTTTACAGTCTAAATGAACGAAAAGTTTCCACTGTTGTCGAAATTTGAAGTCATTTTTAGTTTCTTTATCCTTCAAAAGTTGTTGTGTTTCGGGTTTTCATTAACTTCCCGGTTTCCACTGTCTCTTTACGGTTGTTGCTATTCCATTGTGGCTGCTATTTTTCCTTGCTTTTCCTGATGTCTCTGCTGTTAAATTTCTGCTACTATACTATTGTATTTCAGCATTTCAGGTAATTCTTCATCCTTTGTAGTGCAGATTTTTAATAGAAATTGGTGAAGATTTGGGCATGTTTAGATTTATTTGAAGCATCTTCAAGGAAATTTGCAATATGGATGGATGTTGAGATTTCAATCTTGAAATCAGGCTTGAGATCATAATGTTAAACATTTGACTTTGCTATTTTTTTTTTTTTGGCTTCATAGTATTTCCCTCTTAGACTTTGAGTAATATTTCATGACAATCTTGATCATGTTGTAGAAAAGGAAAATGTCAAAGCTTAATGAAGATTTTTTGTAAATGGACAGAATGTTTTGGTCTTTTTTGTGTGTGTGAAAAAGAACCATGTTTGGTGTAGGTTCTTTAGCCTTCTTTTTGTTGGAAGTTTTATTGGAAGTATATTTTCAAAAGGTCCTTAATGATCCATTTTATTACTCCACTATAGCAGCAAATATTTGTTCCTTTCTTGACTTTCATACTTATGTTGTTGGCTCTTTTAGTAAAGTTTTTTAGGCTTTGTGAAAGTTGAAGTTTACTTAAGATACACAAACAATACATGTTGCTTGGTCAGTTGTTGAGATTAGGGTTGTTAGTTGAATGTTTGAAATTAATAGGATTGGGACAACAAGAACAAGGGCCCAATGAGCTGACTTGCTGGCCCATTCTCGTTCAAGGCAATCTAGCACACCCCTTTAATAGGAAGTTGATTCATTTTCTTTAAATAACAGTTGGCCCAATGCCAATTAATGAGTTGAGGCACATATTTGCCTCAAATAAGCTGCTAGCCCAATATATATGTAGCAACTAATAAACATCTCATTGCCCATAATACCATAGTTGGAGTTAATCTTTAATTGTTTGTTTAGTCAGACTAATTCTTAAAATTTGACTCTTTTGTAGTAATTACTTATTAGAAAAAAGAGATTCTTTTTATAGTTAAAGTAAATTAATCACCCGATCACAAATATTCATGAATAACTCAGAGGATTGAAGATAAATAATTTCGTCTTAACCAATATCGGGAGTGTGACAGCTCTGGCGACTCTACTGGGGAACATTCAAGAATTCGAGTTTGTACACTGACTTTATTTGGCTTTACTAATTGTGTATATAATTGTGATCTATTTGGTTTGAATGTGCTACTTGCCTGCTCTTTACCGCTTTGATATTATTGAAATGTATTATATAATTTGTCTTCTTGCACACCCATTTAAGTCTTCTGAATACAATCTCGGGAATCGCGGATAAGCACCCCATTCTTTTTTGAGATTAAGCCAACGGACCTGGGCTCCCGATGAAGGATTATTAGTCACCCATATTTAAGAACTGGGAGGGTCCAGTAGTTAAGGCGGAGAAGTATTGCTCCCGGTACGCTATACCTTCCCAACTCGAGTTGTCCGCTCATTTTATGGCCAACCTAGATACACCTCATCCCCTAGGATTTTTAAAACCTAGAACAACAAGCCACATGCCTGTCATTCCTAGTAGGATCATTTTGTTGCATCATGTGAATTTGACATAGCGAAGCTCGGCACAGGGACCAAGTCCCTATAAGACAAGTATTCTTTTTGAGATCACCATGTTCACGTATGTGCTACTTGATGTATCAATTGGAAGGCTTGCTTGTTGACCGGCTTTAGAAAATTAGTTGAGCAGAATTTGAAAAAAAATAAATCATTCCCCCAGTTTTGTACAAATAATTCATTTTTACTAAATTAAAAAAAGGGACTAATCCGGCACGAGGTGTCAAAAAAAAAAAAGAAAAAAAAATGGTCAAGTTCGAACTACGCAGGTTCGATTCTCACCATTCCAGTGGGGTACGTAGGAAACCTTCATCGGGTTCAGCCCCTATTTTTGCAAGAGCTTTCGAAATCGGTGTGTCCATAATATTTTTCAATTTAAAAAAAAATAATAAATCGATAGTTTTCCTGCTTTTTGTCCTTTTCATTCTTTTGACCTTTGCGTCTGATCATGTTTTTCAATACAACCTTAAAACCTTCCTCGGAAGTGCCGGAGGGCTATGTCCGTACATAATGGTTACTTTGCTCATTTTTAACACCTTTTACCATTTCATCTTTATTTTTGACCATTTTGCCTGGACAAGCTTTAAACCTTTCTCGGAAGTGTCTAAGGGCTATTTTCATGACATTGGTCATTTTGCTTTTGCCGTGTCGTCCCTTATTTTGGCCATTTTTTCCAAGACAACCTTATAGCTTTTTTTTTGTGAAGTATCAAATGGGTTTTTTTCGTAAAAAATAAATTTTTATTTGTTTTTACCCGCTTATCCATGTGTCAGAATGTTTTTACCAGATGTGGATCAGCCGCACCGAGATAGCACATGTGGCCAAAGGACAGGTCGACCTAGATTTCCTGTATGACAGGTACATACATGAAGGGGGATTCTTAGACTATGGGATGAAGCTTATTAATAAACAAAACCAACACACATGGTAAGAACATGGTCGGAAAGCATTCATTGTAGCTTTCTTGGGGTTTATGGTCTTCCCAAGAGAGGATCGAAGATAAACATTCGGTTATCTGAGATAGTCACAGCCATGATGAAAAGAAAAGATTCCTCCATATGCTCCCATGAGAGTTCTACATCTGATCTTGATGGGGCTTCGAGGTTATCAGCCATATGCTCCCATGAGAGTTCTACATCGGTTGGGTTACAAGTAGATAGTGCCCCCGGTAGAGGCTATGGAAAACTTTATCTGGGAAGCAACATCAGAGGATCCCATTCATGAAGCTTATGCTCCACATGTTTGGAATGGCACTAAGATACTCGAGGGTGGTACCAGTGTGGCAGATAGAGAGCGGGGTGAGCTGAATCCTTCTTATCTTGAGTGGTTTTATAATTAAAATGCTATCGCAGATAGACCGGGGATAGTCGTGAAGAGCACCGTAGAGTGGGAGATTAAGATTTAAAATAGAGTTGGGCTGGCTATGGAAGAGATGAAAAGAGATTATGAATCTACCTTCAGAGCACTACACGAAGAGCTAGGCATCGTTAAAGTAGACAGGGATCTGCTATATGATGCTTTTGAGAAAGAGAAAGCTCAGTGGGCATGAGAGAAGCAAGCACTTAGAGCCCAAATTCAGAAGAAGAACATATCCACAACCTCTCAGCAATAGGAAGAGAGAGAAGCCTAATTCAGGGTAGTTCGTGATCACGAGCGCATGAGTTATGCTCCTGAAGATTTTTTTTTAAGTTGGCAGTCCACTTTGACAATTTCTTTGAGGTTTTTAAGTCTGTGAGAGTCTTTTGTTGTTTTGAGCCTTGTTATTTTCCCTTTTGTCTTAAAAAGTCTGTTTGAGTAAAAACTAGTCTTGTTTAAATGGTTATCTTTATCTAATTCTTGTTATTGAGTCTTGTATAAAAAAAATTGAAAATCAATGAAAAATATTTTGTAACCAAAAAGATGTTTGTTTTGTAAAAAAAAATAACAAAGTCGTTTCCCTGAACTACGTAATATGCTGATTCATGTGGCAACATGATACGTAGGCAACCTCTAAAATGTTCGATCGAAATATTTCAATGAGTTTAAAATAAGGAAACAAAATTAGGCGAGGGAAAAGAAAAGCGAAAAAATGAGAAAGAGAGAAAAAAAATTAATTGGGAGCGTCAATAAGCAGCAGCCTTATAAGTCGGGATGAAACATGAAGCCTTCCAAAAGAATGTTAGAAATGCTGACAATGTTAGGAACATGGCATATTACGTGTGATTGATATATGTAAAATGATTAACCCTAACACGTTTTTTGTCTCTTATATAGTAAGCTTAAGGTGGTTGGTTTGTGGTGAATCTGGCAACATGTCATTACTTCACCAGATCTAAAGGAAAGGTACCGATGGCTAATATTTATGAAATAGAGTTGGTCAGTGACGACCCCCATGGTCAGTCAGTTGAGCAAGAGCCGGAGGAAGTAAGAAGATTAAAACAACAATTGTCTAATATATATCAGGCTTGGGTCTCCGATCAGCCTCCGCCTCAGGGTCCCTCAGAAGAAGCTTCCACCATACCCCTGGCTACTCAACCACCGCTCCATGCAACGAGCGATCACATTCTACCACCATGGTATGTGCAAAACTACAGCTTCCATGCCGCCCTTGGTACCTCTAATGTGCGACCTCTAGCCGCACCGGTCAGGAACACCCCTCTTGTTGTGTTTGGAGCACCGGTATTTACAATCCCGCCACCAGCTCTTGTGATAAGGCCAAACAACGAGCCACCATCTCATGCTTACGATAGCCAATACTACTCTCCAAATATGGTTTTCAGGGTCTTGGCTTCATATAATCAGACTCCTCACATCCATTTACCACCAGGGTTCAAGACCCACAAATTTGAGAAGTATGATGGACACGGAAACCCTATTGCCCACTTGAAAAGGTACTGCAACCAGCTGAGAGGTGCAGGTGGAAAAGAAGAATTACTGATGGCTTATTTTGTGGAAAGGCCTTCGTCAAACAATTCCAGTACAACATTGATATTGCACCAGATCACAATTCCCTGTCCAATACGAAGAAAAAGCCGACTGAAAGCTTTAGGGAGTATGAAATCAAGTGGAGGGATCAAACGGCTAGAGTCAAGCCACCCATGGATAACCACGAGTTGATCACTATTTTTCTGGAGGCTCAAGTGCCTGATTACTTTTAGAACATGATTCCGCGATGGGTAGACCTTTTGCAGAAGCAATCAAAATAGGGGAGATGGTCGAAAGTGGCCTCAAGACTAGCAGAAATGTAAGTCAAGCTGCTCTCAAAGCCACTACCCAAGCTTTCCAAAATGGGTCGGGAAGCTTGGCAAATAGAAAGAAGAGAGATGAAGGGTCCATGATGAATTCGAGATCCAGGGATGTTCAAAGAGGGGCATCACACCCTTAAGTGCAAGTTCATCAGGGGAAATCCAGCTACCCTCAACATTATTATCCTTCGCCAATTCCTCAATACTCTGGGCCAACCACAGTATACAATGTTCAATGCTCAATCCTATGCTCGGCCTCCCAATCAGCAAGTACGGGCACCAGCTCCAAGGATCCCCCGACCTTAGCAGCAAAATTTTTCGGGCACCCTACAGTGCTCGTCCCAGACAGGATTATGGTCGAGAGCAGCGACCGGCAGAAAAATTCACTCCATAGGCTGAATCATACTCTAGTCTATTCCAGATGCTGAAGCAAATAGGCGTGATTGGACCCATCGTTGCCCACCATATGCATCCTGATTCACATGTATTTCAAGCAAATGCTAGATGTGAATATCATTCAGGTTCCCGGAGCATATCATTGATGACTGTTGGACTCTGAAAAGATCCATAGAAAGACTAATTGCTGAAAAACTAATTGTAGTGACAAATGATGAGGACCCTCCTAATGTGACCAACAACCCTTGTCAGTACACAATGATGTTCACTTTTTGGGAATGATTGGCCGAGATCAGGAATACAAGCCGAATGGTCGAGTAGAAATGACAACATGAACGATTCAAGAGGGAACAAAACTGGAAGTCAGTCCAAGCCGAGATGTGCCGTTGGTTGTGAAAGGAGCCCTGAGCGTAGAAAAGGTAACTTTATTTGTTCCCAAGGTCTCGATATTGGAAGTTCTCTCCAATGTTCTAAGCCCAAGTTTGTATGTCCTTGTAGGCTACCCTAACACAAAGCATAATCAGAGTGGTACGAAGGGTATAATAGAGCCAATCACAATCAAACCTGTCATGCAACCCCCTATGACGAACACGAAAACCATTCCTTGGAACTACAACAAAACTGTGATGACTTACAAAGGCAAGGAAATCATAGAAGAAGTGGGGGAAACTGGAGGTTTGGCTTGATCGGGGAGGTGTTACTCTCCAGAAGAGTTGATAGTCTAAGAAAATCAGAGAAGTCCAATTGCCAATAAAGAAACCGATCATTGAAGAAGAGGCAGAAGAGTTTTGAAAAATATGAAAATTTAGGATTACTCAATCATTGACCAGCTGAGAAAGACTCATTCCCAAATTTCTCTACTATCTCTGATCATACATTCAAAAGAGCATGCTCGTGTAGTAATCAAGATTTTGAACGAGCCACATGTCTGAGAGAAGACCACAGTGAATCAGGTAGTGAAGATGGCCAACATATTTTNGTCTTATGATGACATGCCGGGTTTAAGTTCAGATCTAGTGGTTCATAAGCAAAATTTTCGGGCACCCTACAATGCTCGTTCCAGATAGGATTATGATCGATAGCAGCGACCGGCAAAAACATTGAGTTCATAGGCTGAATCATACTCTAGTCTATTCTAGAAGCTGAAGCAAATAGGCATGATTGGACCTATCAATCCCCACCATATTCATACTGATTCACATGTATTTCAAGAAAATTCTAGATGTGAATATCATTCAGGTGCCGGGGGCATATCACTGACGACTGTTGGACTCTGAAAAGAGCCATAGAAAAACTAATTTCTGAAAAACTGATTGTAGTCACAAATAACGAGGACCCTCCTAATGTGACCAACAAACCCTTGTCAGTACACAATGATGTTCACTTTTTGGGAATGATTGGTCAAGATCAAGAATACAAGCCGACTGGTGGAGCAGAAATGACAGCAGGAACGATTCAAGAGGGAACAAAGCTGGAAGTCGGTCCAAGCCGAGATGTGCCGTTGATTGTGAAAGGCGCCCCGAGCTTAGAAAAGGTAACTTTATTTGTTCCCAAGGTCTCGATATTGGAAGTTCGCTCCAATGTTCCAAGCCCAAGGTTGTATGTCCTTGGAGGCTACCCTAACATAAAGCAGAATCAGGGTGGTACGATGGGTATAATAGAGCCAATCACAATCAAACCTGTCATGCAACCCCCTGTGACGAACAAGAAAACCATTTCTTGGAACTACAACAAAACTGTGATGACTTACAAAGGCAAGGAAATCATAGAAGAAGTGGGGGAAACTGGAGGTTTGGTTTGATCAGGGAGGTGTTACTCTCCAGAAGAGTTGATAGTCCAAGAAAAACAGAGAAGGCCAATTGCCAATAAAGAAACCGATCATTGAAGAAGAGGCAGAAGAGTTTTTGAAAAAGATGAAAGTTCAGGATTACTCAATCATTGACCAGCTGAGAAAGACTCCTTCCCAAATTTCTCCACTATCTCTGCTCATACATTCAAAAGAGCATGCTCGTGTGCTAATCAAGATTTTGAACGAGGCACATGTCTGAGAGAAGAACACAGTGAATCGGGTAGTGAAGATGGCCAACATATTTTTTGAGGTGAACAGAATCACCTTTACTGATGATGAAGTCCCCGAAGAAGGAACTGAGCACAGCAGGGCTTTACACTTGACTGCTAAATGTGAGGGGGCACTACGTAAAGCGAGTCATGGTTGATGGAGGCTCTAGCGTAGATCTATGACCTCTCTCCACCTTGCAAAGCATAAAGATAAATACAAACAGAATCTGACCCAGCAATGTACGCATACGGGCTTTTGACGGCTTAGTGAGAGATACCCTTGGGGAGATCAACCTTACCATGACGATTAGGCCGGTTGACTTTGATATTGTCTTCCAAGTAGTGGACATGGATGCTTATTACAACTTTCTTCTTGGAAGGCCATGGATCCATAAAGCCCGAGCTGCGTCATCCAGCTTGCATGAGATGCTCAAATTCGAACATGATAGGGAAGAGATTATTGTTCATGGGGAAGACAAGTCGTCCATTTATAAAGACCCATTATTCCCCTGTATTCAAGCCAAGGAAAGGTGTGAGTTTACTGTCTATTAGGCTTTTCAAGTGGTTGTTGTGGACCATGTTGAGGAAGGAAAGTCCATTCTGCATCCTCGTCTTTCTGCCACATCTATAATGGTGGCTGCACTTATGCTGAGGCAAGGTTATGATCCAGGAAAAGGCTTGGGGGAATTGTTGCAAGGAATTTTGGAGCCCATTTCTCCGGTGAAGACAAAGCCAAGCACCGCAAAAAGCATGGATGGATCTTACAACAACCTATCTCACATTTTCTACACTTTTGTCAAGCCACGACTCCAAGAAAGTCAACATTCCTCGGCGCAGGCAAACATTGATGAAATTTGCCATGGACTCAGCCAGATGTTTTCTGAAGTGAATATGATCCAGGCTGATAAAGGAACTAGTCGTGCCGATATGCAACTAATTGGCCCAGAAACCATGCTCAAATATTGGGAAGCAACTCCTCTCCCCATAAAGAAGGAGTCTTGTTTTGTTAATGCCGACTTTAATAACATGACATGCATGCGGAATTCACGCCTAGATCTTAAAAAGCTGTCTCATTTCGAAATAATGCATCAAGAGGTAGAATATGACGAAGATGAGGCTGTTGAGGAAATAAAAAAAGAGTTGGAACAATTTGAAAACAAGTCTAAACCCAACCTCAATGAAACTGAGACCATTAATATTGGAAATCATGAAGATGTTAGAGAGACAAAGATAAGCATTCACACTGAAAAAAAACCCAGAGATGCCTTGATTCAACTTTAATTTGAATACAGAGATGTGTTTTCTTGGTCTTATGATGACATGCCGGGTTTAAGTTCAGATCTAGTGGTTCATAAGCTTCCCACGTATCCTGATTTTCCACCAGTCCAACAAAAGCAACGAAAATTTAAAACATACACGAGTGATAAAATCAAAGAGGAAATAATGAAACAACTTAGCGCCAATGTGGTCAGAGTTGTCCGATACACCACCTGGGTGGCAAATGTTGTGCATGTGCCAAGGAAGGATGGAAAACTACAGTTTGTGTTGACTACAGAGACCTAAACAAAGCAAGTCCAAAGGATAATTTTCCTTTGCCAAACATCCACATTCTCGTAGATAATTGCGCAAAGCATGAGATACAGTCTTTTGTGGATTTCTATGCTGGGTACCACCAGGTTCTAATGGAAGAGGATGATGCAGAAAAGACCTCTTTCACCACTCCATGGGGTACTTATTGTTACAGGGTCATGTCATTCGGTTTGAAGAATGCATGGGCAACTTACATGAGAGCCATGACCACCATTTTCCACGACATGATGCACAAAGAGATCAAAGTATATGTCGATGATGTCATCATAAAATCAAAGACACAGGCTGATCACGTGCGCAATTTGTAAAAGTTCTTTGAATGGCTTCGAAGGTATGACCTTAAGCTTAATCCAGTCAAGTGTGCATTTGGGGTTGCATCTGGGAAACTCCTCAGTATTATAGTCAGTCGGAGAGGCATCGAATTGGATCCATCTAAGATAAAGTCCATTCGAGATTTACCACCTCCGAAGAACAAAAAGGAAGTCATGAGTTTGCTCGGGAGGTTGAACTACATCAGTAGGTTCATTCCTCAGCTCACAACCACATGCGAGCCCATCTTTCAGTTGTTGAAAATGACGGCTATCAAGTGGATGGATGATAGCCAAAAATCTTTTGACAGGATCAAAGATTATCCGTCAAAACCTCCTGTACTCGTCCTACCTGAACCCGGTAGGACTTTGTTTTTATATCTATCGATAATGGATAATTCATTTGGATGTGTTCTGGGGAAACATGATACAACAGGCAAAAAGGAACAAGCAATCTATTATATGAGCAAGAAGTTCACCAATTATGAGGTCAAGTACACCCTTTAAGAAAGGACATGTTGTGCCTTGACTTGGGTCGCTCAGAAGCTGAGGAATTATCTCTTGTCCTACACTACTTACCTCATATCTAGAATGGATCCTTTTAAGTACATCTTTCAAAAGACAATGCCCACGGGCAGGCTCGCAAAATGGCAGATTCTGCTCATAGAGTTCGATATCGTCTATGTCACTCGCATTGCAATGAAAGCAGAGGCGTTTGGGAGATCATTTGGCAGAGAATCCAGTTGATGATGATTACAAGCCACTGAGCACATACTTCCCATATGAAGAGGTCAACTCAATAGAGGAAGTAGTTCCGGATGACAGCCACATGTGGAAAATGTATTTTGATGGGGCTGAAAATATCAAAAGAGTCGGTATCGGGGCAATCCCTATCTCAGCTATTGGATAACATTACCCTGCAACGGCCCGACTTAGATTCTTATGTACCAATAATACGGCAGAATATGAAGCTTGTATCATGGGTCTGAAAATGGTCCTCAATCTGGATGGGCATGAACTATTGGTTATGAGAGATTCTGACTTACTTATCCGGAAAGCCCAAGGTGAACGGGAAACTCGAGACATCAAGCTTATTCCATACAGACACTGTGTGAAAGACCTGAGGAAAAGATTCAAAACCATCGAGTTCAGGTACATTCCCAGGTTTCACAACGAGCTTGCTGACGCCTTGGCTACCTTAGCCTCGATGCTCCCTTATCCAGGAAACACTCATATTGATCCATTGGAAATCCAAGCTCGGAATCAACACGGTTACTGCAACTCTATTAAGATAGTACCACATGGTGAACCATGGTATCATGACATAAAATGATTCCTGAAAACAAGGGAATACCCAAAGCATGCCAAGGGAGATCAAAAAAGAACTATAAAGCGGCTCGCCGTCAGTTTCTTCTTGAATGGGTAAATTTTGTAATAAAGGACCCTAGATTTGAACTTGTTGAGATGCATAGATGCCACAAAAGCTGAGCGGATAATGAGTGAAGTGCATTCAGGGGACCTCACATGAATGGATATGTTTTGGCGAAGAAGATTCTGCGGGTAGGGTATTATTGGCTTACCATGGAGCGAGATTGCTTCATTTTTGTGCGCAAGTGTCACCAATGCCAGATTCATGGTGACCTGATTGACTTTCCACCTTCGGAGTTGCATCCCATGTACTCTCATTGGCCTTTTGTTGCTTGGGGAATGTATGTAATTGGGCCAATCGAGCCAAAGGCTTCAAATAGGCATATATTCATTTTGGTTGCAATTGATTACTTCACCAAATGGGTGGAAGCCGTCACCAAGAAAGCAGTGGTATAGTTTGGTCATTCCAGCATCATCTGTTGCTTTGGTATCCCAAAGACCATGATCACTGACAATGCAACCAATCTAAATAGTCATTTGATAAAGGAGGTATGCGAGAAATTTAAAATTATGCATCACCATTCTACCCCTTGCCGGCCAAAAGCCAATGGAGCCATTGAAGCGGCAAATAAGAACATCAAGAAGATTCTTAAGAAGATGATCCAAGGTTCCAGACAATGGCATGAAAAGTTTCCTTTTTCCCTTTTGGGATACCGCACGACTGCTCACACATCTGTCGGTGCAACTCCTTATCTGTTGGTATAATGGAACGGAAGCTGTAATACCGGCTGAAGTTGAAATTCCCTCTCTTCAGATCGTTGTCGAGTCGGAGATTGAAGATACATAATGGGTAAACACCCGATTAGAACAACTAATGTTGATTGATGAAAAACGGCTAGCAACAGTGTGCTTTGGCCAGTTATACCAGCAAAGAATGGCACGCGCTTACAACAATAAAGTGCACCCGAGGCACTTCGAGGTAGGCCAATTCGTTCTGAAACACATTCTTCAACACCAAGTAGAAACTATAGGAAAGTTCGGCCCAAACTGGCAAAGACCTTACATCATCAAGAAAGTGTTACCAAAAGGGGCTTTGCACTTGGTAGATGAAGAAGGACGGGTACCAGACATGAGTATTAATGCAAATAGAGCCAAAAGATATTATTTATGATATATACCCACTATGGAAATTTTGCGCACGATTTCTCTAATCGAGATGATGAAGGCTATCATATTTCGCTATTCCAAATAGGTGTCACTCTTTTGTTAACTCTTTTGAGTTGTATTTGTCTTCTTTGTTTTTCACTTTATGGAACGTGTGTACTTGCAACAAACAAAAAGAGAAGAAAAAAAAGATAAAAAAAGAAGCAAAACAACAAATCTTTTGAGTTATTGAACTGCGCCTGACCTGATTCTGAAAGGATACGTAAGCAGCCTTACCCTGGGTTTGGTCCGATCACAACGAAAAATCCATATTCCCTATACTCCAAAACTAGGGCAGCAGTTTGTTTTATTTTGCGGTTTTTCTTTAGAAACAGTTCCAAAAGTTGTAATTCAGTTCAAGGTTCTCTACACCTTTTCCCTGTTAAGAACTTCTGATCGATCTTTGAGAATATTTCAAGTCTCGAGGGGCGTTGGGAAACCTTCCGTATGTCGTATCTTAGTTAAAAAAAAAAAAAAAAGAAATGAGAGAGTCGTATCAGTGAAAACCCGTATGGGCATTGTAAGGTGACAATGAGCAGAGAAATGAGAGAATCTTATTGGTGAAAACTCAAATGGGCACCACAAGGCAACAATGAGTAGAGAAATGAGAGTGGTCAGTTCGCGAAAACCCGCGAAGGGCGCTACTAACCGAATGAGGGTCTTTGATACCCCTGCATGAGCACAACCAAGACCATTTCAAGATGAACATTTGCTATGTATTTTGAGAATTAGACAGCTTAGAAGGATCATGCGTCCAGTCCAAAATGCATGTTATGATTCATTGAAGTTGGCACATACCTCCAGATAAGTTTCCCTATTCCTTTCCCAGAAAGGGACACCTTTTGTTTAAGCACAATTCAATTTTCAATTATTCTTCTATTTTTACCCATAATTTTTGTTTGAGTCCCCTTCAGTCTAATCTCTCATCAAAATCGAAGCAAAGAAATGACTGCAAAACTAGCTACAGTTTCCCTGTAATATCGAGAACAATTTGGGGCATATATGGCTTTGACGAAAGCAAATCCATCTGTGACTCATTTGATAAGGCGAACAAAGTGTCTCAAAGAAACTGAAAAGGTCGCCTAAGCAAGACCTACTTCATGAGATAAGTTGATAAGCACTACGGGTACAAACTGGTACTGGATAAAAGACAACTAAGTTTGATTTTAAAAGGAAAAATTGCCTTGCCTTAGAGACAAGGGTTAGCGGTACCATGGACATCCGAGTATGAAACAGTCATGGGAAACGTCGAAAAACAACGTCTCCAGAATACAAAATAGAGTATCCGAGCACCTCAGTACCACACTGATAGAATCAGTTCTTCAACAACGGAGTTGCCGTGAATTCAAACTACAACAGGGCATCAAGGCCAAAAACCAACCACCACTTTGAAAACTCACAAATTTTTCTTGTTTGAAGGAGGAACAAAGAAGTGCAGAATGGCGATTCTTAAAGGACAAATGACACCAAACGTAAGCTCCTTAAAATATGCATTTTTCTTTTATTTTCAGCATTCATCACTAATGTTTATACCTCCCATTTTCATAGCTTAACTCAGGTAGAACCGTTCACCTAGGGGGATCCAGCTCATAGTTCTGGGTAGAATCACTCTTCGCTCAGGTAGTTTTATGTAGCTTAACTCAGGCAGAACCTTTTCACCTAGAGGGATCCAGCTCATAGTTCCAGGTAGAAGTACTCTTCACCCAGGTTGTTTTACGTAGCTTAACTCAGGCAGAAACTTGTTGCCTAGGGGGATCGAGATCATAGTTACGGCTAGAAATACTCTTCATTCAGGTTGTTTTATTTAGCTTAACTTAGGCAGAACCTTTTCGCCTAGAGGGATCCAGCTCATAGTTCCGGGTAGAAGTACTCTTTACCTAGGTTGTTTACATAGCTTAACTTAGGAAGAACCATTTTGCCTTGGGGATCCAGATCATAATTCCGGGTAGAAGTACTCTTCGCTCAGGTTGTTTTGTGTATCTTAACCCGGGTAGAACCTTTTCGCCTAGGGGGATCCAGCTCATATTTCCGGGTAGAAGTACTCTTCAATGAGGTTGTTTTGTATAGCTTAACCCGGGTGGAACCTTTTCTCTTAGGGGGATCCAGCTGATATTTTCGGGTATAACCACTCTTTGCTCAGGCTGTTTTACGTAGCTCAATTCAGGTAGAACCTTTTCGCCCGGGGGATCCAACTTATAATTCCTGGAAGAAGTACTTTTCGCTAGGGTGTTTTACGTAGCTTAACTTAGGTAGAACCTTTTCGCCTAGAGGGATTCAACACTTTATTAGCAATACATGGTACCAACCCCTGGTTACACCACTCCTCAGTAATACAGGGTGCCAACCCCTAGTTTCACTCTTTTAATTAATAGAGGGTACAAACACCTAGTTGCACTCCTTTCAGTAATACAGGGTACCAACCCCTGGTTACACTCCTTCTTAGTAATACAGGGTGCCAACCCCTAGTTTCACTCTTTTAATTAATAGAGGGTACAAACACCTAGTTGCACTCCTTTCAGTAATACAGGGTACCAACCCCTGGTTACACTCCTTCTTAGTAATACAGGGTGCCAACCCCTGGTTACATTCCTCTCTAGTAATATAGGGTGTCAACCCCTGGTTACATTCCTTTTCAGTAATACAAGGTACCAACCCTGGTTACCTTCCCTTTCAATAATACAGGGTATCAACACCTGGTTACATATCCTCTTGGTAACGTAGAGTACACAATCCCTCGTTAAAATTTTTATCTATTTCAGCTTGTTTATACTACTATTTTTGTCTGCCTATCAATAAATTAGATAGTTATATTTTCGCTGATAACTCACAAAATTTTCTTAGTCCAAACTGGGCCAAAAAATTTTTGTTTGTTTTGTTCGTCTTTGATGGCTTTGCATGCCCCTCCGCAGAGCACATGTTGTGACTATCGGAGCTTGCAGTTTCAGTTATCATTAGAAGGACGATCACAGGATAGTTGGAGTTAACTTTGACAATGTGTCAGCAACCCATTTTCTCAAGATTCATCTTCTCAAATTTTGATCCAGAAAGCAAGCAATCGAGATTGAGTCATAATCTTTTCTTCAAAGAAAATCAAGATCCAATCTAAGGTCAACACAAGCAAGCAAGTCAAGAATCAAGATTTGACTCCAGAAGACACATAGATAGGAATTTTGTAACTCTTAGTTTGTAGGAATATGTAGTTCTCTTCTTCTTTTGATCTAAGCAACAAGTAACAGTAACAACAACAACAGTAGCAGCAACAGTCTTAACTCCAGTTTTCGATAGTCCCAGCTACCAAATTTTCTTAGAACTACACCGACCTGATTCCTTTATAGCCAAGGATATGTAGGCAACCTCGGAAGCAAGGTTCGGTCATCTTTTTCAAAAATGCTTTCATTAGAGTAATAGTGAGCAAAATTAGTAATGGCATTCACTATCATTGCATGAAAACTCTTCATGTTCTCGAGCAAAGAGGGGCAGTTGTAAATGCTCTTTCTTTTTTTTTCTCTTAGATTATATCTTTTAGTATTATTGAGTGTGTATTTTTATCTTTTATTTTTTATTTTTTAGAATTAGTTTATTATAAATAGTTGATAAAGGGGATAAAGGATTGAGCTAGCCATTTTAAGGACAAAATTGGCCCAATTTGGACAAAAATCGGATCCGGTCCAGGTTTGTGGTATGAGAGACTCCTTAAAACTACGTCGTTTTGATAAGTGAAGTGAGATTAAATCTCGTCCGTTCATATCACTTTGATCTAAGGGTTCCAATTCACTCTCCACTCCATGCATATAAGGCCTCAAGATCAGAAATTTGGCCCCCATTTTTCCCTATTCTCATTTCTTCTTCCTCTCTCCTCACTCTCTCATCACTCTCTCGTCTCTCTGCCTCTCTGCCGCACCCCACGGTGGCTCCGCCGACCAAAAATCGCCCACCGGCAGCGGACCATCGCCAATCAACCCCATTTATTCACCATCTCCTTGTGTCTTCCTCCTCTTTCCATATCCAAATCCCAAATCCCCGAATCCTCTCCAAACTCCACAAATCTGGAAAAATCCGAAACCCTAGCCACCCAAAATTTCCTCTTTTATTTCTCAAATTCGTGATAAATGCGGACACCCAACCCTACAAAACCTATATAAACGTGAACTTTCCCTATAATTTCACCCCAAAAAATGCACCGCCGCCTGCCAGCCTCCTCCGACGGCCACCCAACTGTCCCGCCTCCATTGCCACACCATTGTCATACCACTTCTCCTCTATTTTAGCCTAGCCGTGACCCAAAAACACTTGTTTCTTTGTAGTATGATGCTGAATTCATTTAATTTAACGTCTACCACAATGAAACGAGCGTTTCAAGGTCGGACAACCGCTGCCCGAGGCCCCCCGGCATGTTCTCGTTGATCTATTTGGCCACACATGCCCCTGAATTTGGTATAAACTTGAACTCAAATCTTTTCATCCATGTTTCATGTTTTTGTTGCCTCAATGTTAATATGTTTTTGCTTTGCGTTAGTCGTTTGAGTCTTGATTTCATGTTTAGTGATTTTGATTTCATTTTTATTTAAAATTGTGAGTTTCATGAATATCTTCATTGTTCAGTGCATCATTTTGTTAATTTTAGTTATTAGGTTCTGGGTTTCTCTTAGTTGATTATAAGTTAAGTTGTTGAGTATAGTTATGTGTTCTTTCTATCTTTCCACCTTCGGAGTTGCATCCCATGTCCACTCTTTCGCCTTTTGTTGCTTGGGGAATGTATGTAATTGGGACAATCGAGCCAAAGTCTTCAAATATGCATATATTTTTGGTTCCAATTGATTACTTCACCAAATAGTGGAGGCCGTCACTTTCAAAGCAGTCACCAAGAAATCAGTGATATACTTTGGTCATTCCAGCATCATCTGTCGCTTTGGTATCCCAAAGACCATGATCACTGACAATGCAACCAATCTAAATAGTCATTTGATGAAGGAGGTATGCGAGCAATTTAAAATTATGCATCACCATTCTACCCCTTGCCGGCCAAAATCCAATGGAGTCGTTGAAGCGGCGAATAAGAACATCAAGAAGATTCTTAGGAAGATGATCCAAGGTTCCAGACAATGGTATGAAAAGTTGCCTTTTGCCCTTTTGGGATACCGCACGACTACTCGCACATCTGTCGGTGCAACTCCTTATCTATTGGTATAATGGAACGGAAGCTGTAATACCGGCTGAAGTTGAAATTCCCTCTCTTCGGATCGTTGTCGAGTCGGAGATTGAAGATACACAATGGGTAAAGACCCGATTAGAACAACTAATGTTGATTGATGAAAAACGGCTAGCAGCAGTGTGCTTGGGCCAGTTATACTAGCAAAGAATGGCACGCGCTTACAACAAGAAAGTGAGCCCGAGGCACTTCGAGGTAGGCCAATTCGTTCTGAAACGCATTCTTCCACACCAAGTAGAAACTATAGGAAAGTTCACCCAAAAATGGCAAGGACCTTACATCATCAAGAAAGTGTTACCAAAAGGGGCTTTCACTTGGTAGATGAATCGGGTACCAGACATGAATATTAACGCAAATGCAGCCAAAAGATATTATTTCTGATATATACCCATTGTGGAACTTTTGCGCACAATTTTCTCTGATCGAGGTGATGAAGGCTATCATTGCTCGCTATTCCAAATAGGTGTCACCCTTTTGTTAACTCTTTTGAGTTGTATTTCTCTTCTTTGTTTTTCACTTTATGGAACCTGTGTGCTTGCAACAAAAAAGATAAAAAAAGAAGCCAAACAAGAAATCTTCTGAGTTATTGAACTGTGCCCGACCTTATTCCGAAAGGATATGTAAGCAGCCTTACCCTGGGTTCGGTCCCATCATAACAAAAAATCCATATTCCCTATACTCCAAAACTAGGGCAGCATTTTGTTTTATTTTGCCGTTTTTTTTGTAGAAACGGTTCCAAAAGTTGTAATTCAGTTCAAGGTTCTTTACACCTTTTCCCTGTTAATAACTTCTGCATCGATCTTTGAGAATATTTCAAGTCCCCAGGGGCGTTGGGAAACCTTCCGTATGTCGTATCATAGTTGAAAAAAAAGAAGAAGAACCTTTTCGCCTAGAGGGATCCAACTCATAGCTCCAGGTAGAAGTACTCTTCACCCAGGTTGTTTTACGTAGCTTACCTCAGGCAGAAACTTTTCGCCTAGGGGGTTCCAGCTCATAGTTCCGGCTAGAAATACTCTTCACTCAAGTTGTTTTATGTAGCTTAACTCAGGTAGAACCTTTTCGCCTAGAGGGATCTAGCTGATAGGTCCGGGTAGAAGTACTCTTTACCCAGGTTGTTTTATGTAGCTTAACTTAGGAAGAACCTTTTTGCCTAGGGGATCCAGCTCATAGTTCCGGGTAGAAGTACTCTTCACTCAGGTTGTTTTGTGTATCTTAACCCGGGTAGAACCGTTTCGCCTAGGGGGATCCGGCTAATATTTCCGGGTAGAGGTACTCTTCGCTCAGGTTGTTTTGTGTAGCTTAACCCAGATGGAACCTTTTCGCCTAGGGGGATCCAGCTGATATTTTCGGGTAGAACCACTCTTTGCTCAGGCTGTTTTACGTAGCTCAATTCAGGTGGAACCTTTTCGCCCGGGGGATCCAACTTATAATTCCTGGTAGAAGTACTTTTTGCTAAGGTGTTTTACGTAGCTTAACTTAGGTAGAACCTTTTCACCTGGAGGGATTCAATACTTTATTAGTAATACATGGTACCAACCCCTGGTTACACCACTCCTAGTAATACAGGGTGCCAACCCCTAGTTACACTCCTTTAAGTAATACTGGGTACAAACACCTGGTTGCACTCCTTTCAGTAATACAGGGTACCAACCCCTGGTTACACTCCTTCTCAGTAATACAGGGTGCCAACCCCTGGTTACATTCCTCTCTAGTAATACAGGGTGCCAACCCCTGGTTACATTCCCTTTTAGTAATACAAGGTACCAACCCTGGTTACCTTCCCTTTCAATAATATAGGGTATCAACACCTGGTTACATATCGTCTTGGTAATGTAGAGTACACAATCCCTCGTTAAAATTTTTATCTCTTTCAGCTTGTTTATACTACTGTTTTTGTCTGCCTTTCATTAAATTAGATAGTTTATATTTTCGCTGATAACTCACAAAATTTTCCTATCCCAAACTGGGGCAAAAAAAATTTGTTCGTTTTGTTCGTCGTTGATGGCTTTGCATGCCCCGCTGCAGAGCACATGTTGTGACGATCAGAGCTTGCAGTTTCAGTTATCATCAGAAGGACGATCACAGGATAGTTGGAGTTAACTTTGACAATGTGTCAGCAACCCATTTTCTCAAGATTCATCTTCTCAAATTTTGATCAAGAAAGCAAGCAATCGAGATTGAGTCATAATCTTTTCTTCAAAGAAAATCAAGATACAATATAAGGTCAACACAAGCGAACAAGTCAAGAATCAAGATTTGACTCCAAAAGACACATAGATAGGAATTTTGTAATTCTTAGCTTGTAGGAATATGTAGTTCTCTTCTTCTTTTTATCTAAGCAACAAGTAACAGTAACAACAACAACAGTAGCAGCAACAGTCATAGCTCTAGTTTTCCATAGTCCCAGCTACCAAATTTTCTCAGAACTACACTGACCTGATTGCTTTATAGACAAGGATATGTAGGCAACCTCGGAAGCAAGGTTCGGTCATATTTTTCGAAAATGCTTTCATTAGAGTCATGGTGAGCAAAATTAGTCATGAAATTCACTATCATTGCACGAAAATTCTTCATGTTCTCGAGCAAAGAAGGGCAGTTGTAAATGCCTTATTTTTTGCTCTTTCTTCTTTTTTCTCTTAGATTATATCTTTTAGTATTATTGAGTGTGTATTTTTATCTTTTATTTTTTATTTTTTAGAATTAGTTTATTTTAAATAGTTGATAAAGGGGATAAAGGATTGAGTTAGCCATTTTAAAGACAAAATCGGCCGAATTTGGACCAAAATCGCCGGCCCAGGATCCGGTCCAGGTTTGTGGTATGAGAGACGCCTCAAAACTACGTCGTTTTGATAAGTGAAGTGAGATTAAATCTCATCCGTTCATATCACTTTGATCTAAGGGTTCCAATTCACTCTCCACTCCATGTATATAAGGCCTCAAGATCAGAAATTTGGCCCCCATTTTTCCCTATTCTCATTTCTTCTTCCTCTCTCCTCACTCTCTCATCACTCTTGTCACACCTCCTTTTTCCGACTACCCTCCGGATTGATGAAGGGGTAGTAAGGGAGTTTTTCCAATTAAAGTGACATTATTCGGTTTTGGGATTTATTTTAGTTTTCAGAGTCGCCACCCGGATTTGTTTTACGGTGTTTCGGGACACCATTTGTTTATTGAAATTCCAAACCGAGGAAATTTTGACTCTGTTTTAATTTGTCTGCGACCAGAAATCCAAGTAAGGAATTTTGTTAACCCGGGAGAAGTTGTTAGGCATTCCCGAGCTCCGTGGTTCTAGCACGGTCGCTTAACTATTAATATTTGGCCTAAATTATCTGATTATTTACATATTTTTAGCATATTGTGCGTTTTATCTTTTTCACTTTTCAGCCGCTTTTAATATTTATGGACTTATCTTGAAAACAAGTCACGATGGTGTGCACTTGTTATTTTTTTAGACATGTTATAATTACGCCACATGAAATGCACCCGTAATTACAACATGTGAATTTTATTATAATTTGAAGTTGAAGACGGGGACATGTGTTGTCGCTCCCGAGTGTTGGTTAGGTAGGTTCGGTATAATATTTGATTTTTTTGTCAAAAATTTCGAACTAAAGGTATTCATTCTACCTAGAAGATCTCCTAAACGATATTTGTTGTTCTAAAAGAACATCTTATAGTCTATGGCCTCATCTAGCCCCGTTTTATCACATCAGGCCATCCTAAGTCAGCTCTCCTTGTGATAGGACTACTAGTTCTGAAAAGAATTTGTTTTTAGCCCATGATGGCAAACGTGGGAATCAGAATATCCCTTGTTCGTTCAGATATATATATACTTATGAAATTCAGATATCTAAATATGTTATTTTGTTAAATCTGATACTAGTGGACAAGCTGGAATCACTCTGTTCTTTCCAGAATTTTATGACTTCTAACACAGACCCTACCCTATGCGGTTTTTATTAATTTTTTGACCAGTAATCCTTAACAATTCTTAACAAACTAATCTCATGCATCTAAAGTTTTAGAGTTCACGCATATGTATACATCGATTTTTTGTAAATTTATGAGATACAAGATAAATTGAAGATAATCTACTGATTCGTGTTGAAACTCCACTGAATTTGAGATAACCATTTTTTTTTCCAAAAACAAAATAATCCAAAACGGGATGATTATATAGTTTTTATATACATTCTTTTGTTTAATATCATGGCAGCACATACAAAATGTAAGCTCGAATTTTCAGGAACGTGAATAAAACAGAAATTAAACGTACAGTCCAGTCTTAAATTATATTACAATGAAAGCTAAATAAATAGGGAGGGGGATTACAACTTGACTGTCGCTGTACATTTTTCAGAATGAAAGAAACTAGAAACAAGACTCTAACTAGTTTGTTTACTCGAAACTCCCTTGAGGCTTTATGTTCGAGTCTTCTCTTTGTAATCTGTAGAACAACCTAATACAGTTTAGGTGTTATGCAACCACCAAAACCAAACTGACCATGAAGAAGCCAGTTTTAATTCTGATATTCCGTGTGTTTAAACCACCCTGTCTGGCAGAATATTTTATGCAATTTCTCAGGGTGAATATGATCATACAAGGATCAATTCACCTCTGGACTTGTCATTTTTGTACTTGGGACTTTTAGTCCTATCAATTCCTTAACTTGATTTTTGTAGGCGTTTCAAGAGGATAAACCTGATCAATATGAAGGATTCCAGATTTTCTCCTCTAGTGAGCCTTTGATTGCCCATTCTACATCCTTTGAAAGGACAATTTCAACAAGCTAATTACTGCTTATGCACTGTCATGAGACAAATTTGACTCTCAAAGAGTCAAATTCACCTACCTTAGTGCTAACATTAACCTAATTCTAACTATATGGCACTTCAATTATCTAGGCATATGTAGGGGATGGATTTGATCATTCAAAGGTTCAAATTCCTCACCCTAATGCCTTCTTAACTACACCTTTTAACCTTTTAAAAGATGAATTTCAGCCATTTATGCTGCTGTTTTGTGCACTATTGTGGGGTGAACTTGACTATCAATAAGTCAAACTCATCTACCCTAGTGCTAATATTAACCTAATTCTAACTATATGGCACTTCAATTATCTAGGCATTTGTAGGGGATGGATTTGATCATTCAAAGGTTCAAATTCCTCACCCTAATGCCCTTCTTAACTACACCCTTTAACCTTTTAAAAGGTGAATTTCAGCCATTTATGCTGCTGTTTTGTGCACTATTGTGGGGTGAACTTGACTATCAATAAGTCAAACTCATCTACCCTAGTGCTAATATTAACCTAATTCTAGAGACTTGCTTGTTGAATCTCTTTATTGACCAAAGAGACTCAATTGAAAGCATAGTTTGTGCACTCTTAGGGGAAGAACCTGACCATAAAAAAGGGACCAGATTCAGTCATCCTAGTGCAACTTGTTCTATTACTCGGAACTAGGAATATTAACTGAACAGTCAACACATAACAAACAAAAATACCAATATCAAAACAATAATTGTCACACTCACAGATTTATTATCATGTTAACAAAACATCTATAAAACCACATTTACGTACAGAAGAAGAAACAACTTTATTTATCAAAAAAAAGAAAACAGCTAGCTTAAGAAATGAGTAGAAGCAGAGAGTTTCAATACAACACTTTATTAAGAACAAGAAGAGTTAATACATACCTTTTAAGAGTAGAACAAACAGAAAATTGGACCAAATAAAGGTCAGATGCTAAAGAAGACTGGAGACCAACACAGCAACTATTCAGGGAACAAAACCAGCAGTAGAGAAACCCAGAAAATGAGAGCTTGGAAAACCAGGACTTGAATCAAAACCAGCAACCAATAAATATCTCAACCGGATAAACTTTAAAACCCCAGAAAGAAACAGTTAGCTATTACCCAAGTTCAAATAATAGCATCCTTGAAGAAAACAATATTTTTAGATATTTCTATACCTAATCTAGTGTTCTCTTAGTATAGGGTTTCTACTGTGTGTGTGTATACGAAATTTGTGTGTCCAGATTTTTCAATAGGGCCTCAGGTTCAGAAGAGAAGATCTTTAAAGAAAGGTTTTTCCAAAAAAAAAAGATCCTGAATATGTCAAAAGAAAGTCTATTTATAAGGAGTCCACATATGGGTTATGCTTTTTGCATATCCCTTATCAAAAAGGCTAAAAATAATAGTCTTCCAGTACATAGGGCAGCTGTCAACCTTATCTTCGGGACAACTGCCCCTATTCTAGAACCTTTCTCTTTAGAAAATACCCTTTTAACCTTAGAATCTGATTTGCTAGACTGAGTTACCTAATGTACCCCTTGGAGTTCCTAAATTTACCATCGGGTAATCAAGGTTAAACTCACTCGGGTTATTATTTAACTCTAGTTACCTAAACCTAGTCAGGTTCCTTAGTCAACTAGGACTGATAAGTATTATTAGTTTGATGCTAGTTTACTTAGTTTAATTAAACTAATCTTGATTCTTTAAGCTTTGGTGAATTATTTTAGATTTAAACCTAATTGTGATTAACTCAATTTGAGTCATTATACTTAATCAACCTAATTGAGTGATCAACTTAATTAACCATTAGTGAAAGCTGTAATTAACTAACTCTTAGCTTAGTATGTAATTAGGTTATTAAATGTTGACTAATTGAGATGATTAACTCACTAATCAATCTTTGATTTTATGTGAGCTATTTTCAGGTTCTAGGTTAGTTAGTTTAGGTCCTTAGATCCAATTTCCAATTATACTGTTAGTTATCTTAGTTTCAAGGGTATACCTAATAAAACTAATTAATAGTTAACTAATCAGACTACAAAATCAAAGATGAGTTGAGGCGAAATCAATTCAACAATAAACTAAAAATCAGAAAACATGTTAGGGGATCGATTAGCTGAGCATAATATACAATGAAAAACTAAACATGGTCAATCAACTAATGCAAGCACATGAAGCAACCTTAAAACTCATGAATCATCAAAACCTGAACTATATCATTCCAATATCCAAACAGGGTTCAATTAACCTAGGCATGCATGTGTGAACTAACAATACACAAGTTCGATTGATCAAACATGAACATATACGCATTGATACAGCAATAAGAATCTTAAGTTATCTAATGAAGTCTATTCAGGTTCTGAATTAGTCACAAGAAGGAAACGTTCAAGCAAACAAGGCCAAATGACAAGAGAAATAAGCTGGTCTAAGAAGGAACAATGGAAATAGTAATTAAACCTATTAATTATTCATAATTTTTTTCACAGTAAAACCCTAAAAAAAGAAAAAA
>ML411550.1:0-22130 GCA_005239525.1 Nicotiana knightiana
TTCAAATCCTATATTACTTGTCGACCACGTACACTTGCGTGTGCATTGGGAAAGCAACCAACACCATGTAGCAATGAATATATATATATGTATATATATGTATATGTATATATATAACCTTTGGGAGAAAATATAAGCAAGAATAAACCTTAGTCAACAACGGTTCCACAATACCAAACATCAACTTCCAATAATGCTCAATTATCACGAGTAGTTCATAAATGTGAAAATATGATCAATTAAGTAATAAACTAGTCTAAGGATGGATATCATAATCGAAGGAGGAAATAAATTGCAATAAACAAGTCCCACTCGCATGCTTTAACCCACTAACAATGCATAAGTACTTGTCACCTCACATATACATTGTACCCGACATTTTAAACATGTAACAAATAGGAAAACAAGCCCTAATCCCTCAAGTCATGGTTAACCATGACACTTACCTCACTCCGCAGTCAATTCAAAGCTCTATCAGGGCCTTTCCTCTAGAATCCGTCACCAAACCACTCGTGTCTAACCACAATCAACTCGATAACATCAAATAGTTCTAAGGGAATTAACTACAATACATAAAGATAGGATTTTTACACATTTCCCAAAAAGTAAAAAAAAAAAGTCGACCCCGGGACAGCTTGGTCAAAACCTGAGGTTCGGACCAAAACTCATTTACCCATTCACCCCCAAGCTCGATTATGTAATTAGTTTTGAAATCCGACCTCAATTTGAGGTTTAAACCCGAATTTGCAAACCTCCCCCCTCCAATTCTTCCTAAATCCCTAGTTTTTTACCATGTAATAACAAATATTAGGTCTAAAAATTAATGGGTGATGTTAGAAATGGAAGAAAATGAGTGAAAGTGTACAAACCTATAAATTGGTGTTGAGTTTTCCCTTCAAAATCGCCTCTAGCCCGAGCACTAATGGAAGGTTTATGAAAAATGGGAGAAATACCATTTTGGGACTGTTTTAAATGACTGGCGTCAGGTGTTCATCGAGTTCGCGTGAAACCTGACGCGTTCGCGAAGAGCATGGTCTAACTGGCTTACGTGATCGCCAGTAACACCACGAGTTCGCTAATGTCTAGCCCGCCTTACCTCCACGTTCACGAGACTGGTCTCGCGTTCACGTACAATTTCCTCAACTCCCTTGCCCATCCTATCTAATGCTACGCGTTCACGTGTGACTGGTCGCGTTCGCGAAGAACAAAACCCCACAATGCTCCGCGTTCGCGTTGAACAAACTCTCCCCAGCCCCAGATTTCCCTTCGCGATCGCGAATCACAATACACCAGATGACAGCTGAAGCTCAAAAACCAGATTTTTTCTAAGTTTCAATGGACAGTAGGCTATCTGAAACTCACCCGAGCCCTCGCGTCTCCAAACCATATATGCACACAAGTCGAAAAACCTCAAACAAACTCACTCGCGTGACCAAAACACCAAAATAACACCTAGAACTATGAATCAGACACCAAATCAAATGAAATTTTTAATGAAACTTTAGAATTTTTATTTAAACAACTGGACGTCCGAATCACGTCAAATCACTTCTGTTAAGCACCAAATTTGGCAGTCAAGTCATAAATATAATAATGGACCTATACCGAGTTTCGGAACCAAAATACTGACCCGGTATTAATAAAGTCAAACATCAGTCAAATTTATAAATTCATTAAACTTTTAAACTACAAATTTTCAACAAAATGCGATAACTCGAGCTAGGGACCTTCGAATTAGATTTAAGGAATACACCCAAGTCCCAAATCACGATACGGACTCACCAAGACCATCAAAATACAGATCCGAGTCCGTTTTCTCAAAATATTGATCGAAGTCAGCTCCAATGGATCTTTACGAAAAAATTTCACATTTTATCAATTTTTAACATAAAAGCCTCCCGAAAAAAAAAACACTGATTGCGCATGCAAATTGAGGTAGGCTAAAATGAGATATTTGAGGTTTCGAAATACCGAATTAAGGTTTAAAACTCTAGATGACATATCGGTTCATCACACATAATTTGTAGCTAGATTGCTATCCAAGATTATCAACAGTTTAGATTATGTGATTAAAACTATAATTAACTAAGATTCTAGAGATAATTGACTAACAACAATCGCAACAAAAGTAAGCAAGGAAGGTTATCTGTGGGAGAAAATAGGGGTTGATAGGATAAGTGAAAGATAATTATTTGGGATCTAACTCTAGATAATTCACTTCTAATGTTCAAGTGAGTCTCTCAAATTCACTCAATTATTAGTTCAAACTTTTGGTAGAAACTCCTCTCTCGATTAAGTCTCAACCTCACAAGATGAACTAAATTTAGCTCGGTGAAGCTATGCAAGAATTCATAGTGGATTGGTCTTTAGGAGAACCCCTTCCAATTATCCTCCTAACTAGGTTTAATCAATGGTTCAACTAGACTCTTTCAATTACTAAGAAGAATTATTGAACTCAACCAACAAGATAATGCAAAGATATCACAAGTTATGCCTATCTCGATTACATGAACATATGAATGTAGATGCAACAACTAAATAATCCAAAACGATTCAATATATAAAAACTAGAGTTAATATCCACAAATAAATATCAATACACCAAATCCATAAAACCCTATGAGAACTACTCCATAGATATGGAGTAATTTATCACAAATAGGTTTAAAGCAACAGAAAACATAAAACGATCAAAACTCTCGTCTTGAGTGAGGATTGAATGATGAATTCCTTGTGTTTTCGCTTCTCTAACTCCTCCTTAGCCTCCTTAGGTATTAGATGTGTCAAAAGTCTATAAAATAACATTTTTCAGTATATATATACCAAGCAGGGTTGGGCCTAGATGAAAACACCTTCTCCTGTGCGAAATAGTACAATTACTCTGTAAAATTTGCACAGGGGCACTGCGTGGTGCGACGCGCAATGCGGGGAACTAGTGGGGAAATCAGAGATTTGATTCTGACTGACAGCAGGACTTTTGTACAGGCGCGGCATGGGTGTGTTGTTTTCTCAGAGTACAAAATTGTCCTCACTTTTTGTTATCCAGACGTAGTTTTTGACCCCCGAACACGATACTGGCTAAATCCCTTGGGCCTTTACTCAGACTTCAAAGATTCAAATTACTCGAATTCAGTCCATAATATATACATAGCTCGGAATCCTCCTACAAGGCATAAAACACACAATAAGTGCAAAACACTAGCGATTAAAGCGCAAACTCAATTAAGGTGCAGTAAATTAGAGTGCAATAAGAGACTAAAACACGAGATTATAGCCTTCCATCAATATCCCACACTTAAACCATTGCTTGTCCTCGAGCAATCAAACTATACTTTATATTGGCACGACCTTTTTAAACAACTCTAATAACTCATCACCCCAAGATATTTAAAATAGATTAAGCGTAATACCGTAACATCCTAGCCTAAAAATTTGACTCAAAAACACCAAGCATTATTTATAACCAACTCACTACTCTAACACAGAGGCCAACGACATTACTTTTCCTTCATGAATCAAGTGCCCTCACAATAATAAATAGTAGTTCCATACACAATCAAATTTAAGAACAATTAGGAACTCAAGATAGAAAGAATTTTCTGACTCTCAGAAACAACATTCTTATGCCCCAAAAGATGAACCATAGACTTGCTCGTAGTGTACTACTGTACTAATCGAGCCTATTCAGTCAAGGATCAAGTAGAACTCTATTTGGTTGTAATATAGGTTGCGGGACGGGTAGGATGTGTTGATACCTAATTTTACCCTCATATTTTTCCAAATAGTATATATATTTTCAAAATGTCATTTTGCATCATTATTTAATTTACAAGAATTATACATGTATTTTTTATAATTTTTCGCAATTGTTAGAGCTTTAAAATCAATTTTCTTGCATTTAAAATTTGTTATTTTACACCCACATACATATTTTAAAACGTTTTTACATCATTTCATATAATTACGTTAGTATTTTTAGCTATTTATGTAATTTTACAATAACAACCTATATTCATGCATAATTACATCCTATTTACATTACTTGTGCCAAAATAATATTTTTATAATATTAAATTATTATTTTCGATCATTTGAGTGCATATGAAACATTTTATTATTAATTAATTTTATTTAAACAAGTTTGTATTTAAAGTATAGCCCAAAATTGTACCAATTTTGGACTACAATAGTGGCCCAAACCCCTGGCCTAACTCCCCAGCCCAAGGCAAATGACCCCTTAATCTCAATCCGGTCGGTACCCGCTTAAACGACCCGCCCCACTCCTTTTTTGATCCTGGCCGTTGATCTCAAATGATCAACGACCCATAATAATCCCCCTCCTTTCCTTATATCCTCATAGCCCTAACCCTAGAGACCACTCATGTTAGCCAGTCGCCTCTATACTCTCTCAAATATTCCCCTCTCTTCTCCAAACCCTAGTATCTGTTTCCTGATTCTCTCCAATTTTGACATAAAAATGGAATCCACCAATGATCTACTTACCTTATTAGCCCTCTCCCGGTGTTGGTCGTCCGTTTATGGTATCACAAAGGTACTTGCATAACTATGGCAAGTACCACTTCCAAGATCGGAGTGGAACAACTCAAATCTTTGGATTTTAGGTGGTTTTCCATCTATATACGCTCAACGAGGAGCGATTTGCACCTTTGATTTGATTTTCAAGAAACTGGATCCAACTAGGGTTTGAGATTCTACATCTCCTCTACTAATTCTGATTTGTATGCAATATTTTCTTTCCTTGTTTATGTTTAATCGATTCTTTTCCTTGTTTGTTCATTCAATTTCAACACTATACAAACCCTTCCCCTAATCCCCTTAAAAGGGACCTTAATAAGTATTATCCTTTCATTCTCACTTGTTATACTCTAAAATCTGAGATCTCGGCCAGCTGAAATCCAATGCCATTCAAATTCAATTGTGTTCTTTCTCAGTGCGAGAACTGCCTGGGGTTCATTCGAAACCCTTGGGAACTCTGATACACTAGTATTTTGGGGATTCTTCTGCTCTTTGCTACTATTAATTGAATTACCTCTGGAACTTACTCTTCTCATTTGTTTGCTCGTTAATTTGTAACTGGTAAGTATCTTTGACTCTCGCAATTTCATTTATTTCTGTGCTTGTGTTCATGCTTTGTATATCTATGTCACTTAAATTCGATGCTAACATGCCACTATGTTTGTGGTCCTCTTTGCTTTGAAGCTATCCTGTAGTCTTATGTTTCCTAGCATCAGAACTTGCCTAAGGCTCTAAGTTTCGTACTGTCTTAAGCATGCTTAGCTTAGTGTATTTGTGCATGGCTGAATGCTATTCTGATTCTTGTCATGAGTTTGTCTCCCTACTTGTTTTAGATTCCTGTGATAGATTAATTCACACCCAGAATTTGTCCTGATGTATTATTTCCTATTACGTCATTCCTGTACACATCTTGTTAAATTTTTATGGTTGATCTACGCATGTAATTTTTAAATGCTAGTGTTTCTTGAACTTCTGAACCATCATGACATATTTCCTTGCTACTTGTAAAGTATAATGTATGTTCCTGATTTGTTCAAGTTTTTGTTCCTCAAATATTGCCTAAGACTTCAGTACATAGCCTTTTCTTTATATATGTTTAACTAGTCTTTGTCTTAAGGCCTACCTATCCTGTTAATCTTAGCAATGTTTGTGAACTTTGGTAGTGTGAAGGATACTCAACATGCTAAGTTTTCCCATGTGATTGTTTGTCAACCATTGTAGACTATGCCCACTAGCCTATTTGTCATGCTCACTAGGCTCCCATGTTAGAATTTCTATGGCAGACTGCCATTTCACTTGTTCCTATCCTTGATTCTGCTAGACCTTCATGTAAAACTCTTATGTCTAAAGTCCTTTAGGCTAATTTTGGATCATGATTTACTTTACAACTCTTTTTGGAATGGTTCATTATCCTATATTGGTCAATTATGTCAATCTTAAACTTCCTTTCTGGAATTACAAGCCTCGACTTGCCTCATATATATCTTGTGTGCCTTCAATCTATCCTAGCCCTATTTATATGTCTTAACTAGATATGTTGTTACCTATAGCTCTAAGAATTAAGTGTCTAATATGTCTAGTAAATCTCTAAATAGATTGTCGCTTGTATAGATGAACTTGGCATCCATTTGGGTAAAGTAAGTCATTCATTTGGGCCTAGTATGTTGGACCTGTCGTGGTACTGGAAGTCTGGGATGCACTGTCTGCATTTGGAGTTTGGACCTACTATCCATATGAAGTTCTAAGCTTGTTTGAAGGCCCATATATGTTACTGGGTTATTCTGTTTTCATGTTTGGGTCTGTAATCATTCAATATGGTATGTAATAACGAATGATGGGGAAGTTAATTAAAAGGGGCTGGGATGCTTTTCACATGAATGGAGAGAAATCATGCCTATAGGACCTATATGTTCTACTTGTTGTTTTCACTTAGCATGTTTCTGTACTCCAATAAACATCATTCTTATAGTAAATCACGCGCTCCACTCAACTTATCTAATACATATGTACTATCCAAAGTATGTTAGTGTGATAAAATGTTACACCTACTTCCATGTCTACTACTATGTGCTATTGGACAACATGTCTACAAAAGTCAACATCTATAATTACTTGTTATACAACATGCCTATAGGATATAATAATACATGCCTTTGCTAATGCTCATCTAGATACCATGACTATTGGATTTTAACTAACTAATTAGCTGGTTCTGTCGCTTTCATTATACTGCCCTACCTAGATGACATGCCTATAGGGGATAAAATATTATAAAATCAAGTTAGAATGCCGACTGTTAAAATCATGCCTATAGAATACTCTCACTTGCCTAGATAGCCTGTCTATAAAATCAATGTTGTTAATCTTGAGTTTTCTAAATAGTTGTACTGCCTCATTAAGCAAATAATTAGAGATCATGCCTATAGGGTTCGCAATACCTATTATCTGCAAATTCCTTAGTGTAAAGCCGCATTACTGCTTGTACAATACTGGAAATTAGAATTATAGAAACCATGCTTATAGGACTTAACGGCTCTAATGTGCCTCAACTCTGAAACTATATACTGCCTAATCTAATCGCGTGCAATCATTGTTTATGTGTGGAGGCTAACTTGGGCCTTTAATTATCTTTACATGAAGTCCTATATATTTTGAATGTGCCTAGTTTTATCATTTTGAACAACCTAAGTAAGTCTAGAACCACCGAGATAGAGGTCCAGAGCCTCCTGGACCATAGACATGATACGGATAGTGCACACGTAGGGTGAAATTTAGAATTGAATTAGAGTGCTTTTAAGTAAACAACTTTAACATAGTAATTGGGTAGCAGGAGATGATAGTCTCTGCCCGATGAATATTATGAGCAACCCCTATCTTAAGGGAGTTGCGAAGTATTAATTATGTTGCATGGGGTGATCCTTTAGGCTATAAAACTTAGGACCCCCCTCTTTTCCTTTTATATGCTTAGTCGTTTAATATAGACTAATGTAAGTTATATCATTATAGTCATTAAGATTTTTACCAATTCGCATGTGTCATAATAAAACTCTTCGACTTCTAATCTCTCTTTATTTATTCGATCACCTAGCCTAATTACATAATCCAAGTGGTTTAAAGTTTGGCCGGAACCCACAGTTGTGGACCTCGGATAGTGCCTAACACCTTCTCTCTGAGGTAATTTGATACCTTACCCGATCTTTGGTGAGGTAGACTAGACAAATAGAGTTATTTGCAAATAGGTTCCCTAACGCACCTTAAAATCTTTAGGTGGCGACTCTTTTCTTTTAATACCTATCGTCCATTTAAAAGAGTTGTCACACATCGAAGCCCGATTTTGCGAGAAAACTGGGCGCGACAGCATGGCGACTCTATTGGGGAGTTATACTTAGGCTCTTACCATACTGAACTTGGTTTATGTGGATTGCTTGGTTTTTTACATGCGCATACCTTCACTTATTCACCTTTATTGGTTTATAAGCTATGATATGAACATCCCTTCCCTTACCCACCTTTGTTTGTTAAATTAACTATGATATGCACATCTCTTCCCCTAACCACCTTTATTTGTTAAATTTTCTATGATATGCACATCCCTTCTCCTACCCACCTTTATTTTCTATGACATGAACATCCCTCTACTATTTACCTTTATTTGCTATGACCGCTCTTCATCTTTTCAAAAGTGTTATGCCTACTTCCTTACCTGCTTTATTACATTTCTGCATATAATCCATGAACTAAACTAACCTCTTCCTTTTGTCTTTCTTTGCTATGTTTTCATGTTTACTTTACTATTGTATTTAGTGCTTTTACATATTTTATCATGCAAATACATGGTATTCTTTTATTATCTCTGCATAACGCAAGCTCCACATCATACTCCACTCATGCCAATTATCAACATAGCGACGCTTGATGAGTGTCCGCGCTCTTCCAAAACTATACTTTTTAAATTGGAAAGGCTTATTTGTGGTAGACTAGTCGATCAACGGTGCAATAGACGGTCCCGTGCCTTTACCTCTCAAGTTTTCCACTTGAGAGTACCAGTCTAGACCATTCTAGAAACCTTGCTCCAATGTGAAATGTACATACATCATGTTAAACCTAGTACGTGTTAGAACGTTGTTAACATAATAGCCAACTAATAAAAGCCTTGTCCAAAGTCCGATAGTATTTCCACAATCCCAATAGACACCATCATGTTATGTGCATTACTTGGAGAAAATGTGCCAATGTGTTGATCATTATTGCGTAAGTAGTCGAATCTGGAGGGGGGAAGGGCTAACCTTTATTTGTTTTCAGAAAATGAAGCACGAAGTCCCTAGGTTCGACATCATCAAAAACATCCCACCTTTGCTACTTGACTGGTGGAAAAACCTTGCGCCTTGCGACAAGAATCATGTTAGAGGAGTACTTGGTGACTTTCCATCCTTGCTTAATATCCAACAAAATAGGGCATTGATTGAGGTCGCTACCATGTTCTGGGACGAGAAAAGAGCTATCTTTCTATTTGGTGACATAGAAATGACTCCTCTCCTTGAAGAAATAAGAGGATTTTCTAAGTTTCGATGGGATAGTCCGGGATTACTGGTACCAGAGAATCCACCCCTCGCGGTTTTCTAAAGATGCTGGGCTTTAAGAAAAATGATGAACTGCTCTGTTTAAAGAAATCATACATCCCTTTTGGGTTTCTTTACGAGCATTATGGACATAGTAAGTCGTATCGTCTTCATCATGAGGAACTCGCCATTACTTTCCTGGGTTAGATGTACCGCCGAGTTTATGTGTTCATCATATGCTTCTTGGGGTTGTTGATATTTCCAATGGAAAGGGGAAGGGTTCATACTCGCTTAGCCATGATCGCCAGGACTTTGATGGAAGGCATTGAGGGACAAACTTATACCATCATCCCCATGATCTTAGCTGAAATGTACCGCGCTCACGATCTGTGCTAGTAGGGATTTAGACACTTTGAAAGTTGTAATATGTTACTGCAAGTCTGGCATTTGGAACACTTTCAAAGGGTAGAATATCGTCAAGAGCTTCTATGAATGTCGTTGAATGACTACATAGCGTACCACCACCCAAAGAAAATGACATTTATCCCGGACAGGTTTGCACAGTTTGGAAATGCTGTAATTTGGTCGCGTTTTCTCAGCAATCTGACAGAAGAGTAGGTACATTGGATGTTTGAATGGTTTCCTAGCAGTGAGTTCATCATCAGGTCAAGAGAGACTACTCATTTGGTACTGATCGGGTTGCGAGACATATATCCTTATTCTCCTATAAGGGTAATGAGACAAGCGGGAAGAAAATAGGTCATACCTCGGGTTTATAACATGGTCCAGGACAAGGCAGATTTCAAAGGAGACGTCATTCCCTTCAAGTTTGAGGTACAACATATGTGGAACCAGAAGATCATTGTGGAAAGAGAAACCATTGAGTCGAACAGGTATCATGCCGGTCATGTGTACTTTTATGCATCATGGTTGGTAGATGATATAGCGGGAGACGTCAATCCAAGAGTCAATCTAAAAAATAGGATCATAGATGATGTTGCTGAGGCACATGTTAAGTATAAGAGGCTATGCAAAAGGGTTTTCGAGTCTGAAGCTCGAAATTTGGAACAACACAAAGTGGACATGGAGGCAATAAACGAATGGAGGGACATTGCCACTAAGTCAACAGAGAGATTGGAATACCCGGAACAAGGATTGATGGAGCTTTAGGGGAAGATGAGAAAGAGGCTTTCAGATTGTCAAAACATGGATGGGAGTAAAGGATGGCATCTAGAAAAAGCTTACTTATTATTAGATATGCGCGATCTGGGGAACCTGCTTGATGGAGTCAAAAGAGCCAAGCACAGAGAAAGTCCTTCAGGGACCAAGTAGATTAGGAAATGATGTTCTTTACTATTTCTAGCTTATTTTTGAATTTCGATTGTAATAAGGCTAAATTCCATTAGTAAATTTATTATTATTATCGATTTAGTAAGGGTTTGACTCATTTTCGCATTAATGAAATGACGTAATTACTGGGACCAATTTTCTTCGAGTCTATGTGTCTCTTAGGCCTACCTCGGGCACAATGAGGTCCCCCAAATTAGGACACAAATAATTGCATGACTTTACAAGACATGTTTAATACTGCAATCATTATTTCAATACCCCTTACTAACTTGGTTACCTTTTGCTTTCTCTTTCTTTTGATTATTCTCATTCCCCAAGGTTGGTTCGTGCATACTAGATTCGTCGGCATATCACACTAGATCCAGAGGTCCTCCAGCTCCTACTTCACCAAGCGATCTAAAAGAAAAAAACAAAGGAATAATGGATGATTTGAGTGGTATCAGAAAGGATAACGCTACCATGGCAGAAAACGTCGAAACTTTAGATGGCCAAAATACTCCGACGCAGAATGAACTGGTCTTACGTCTGGAATGAAAAATCCTGGAACTACAAGGAGAACTTGAGTAGGTCCGAAACCTGGAAAACCTTTCTCTCACCCTCAATAACCCTGATACTAACCAGCAAAATCTGACTACCAAGAACCAAACACCACCGCAAAACACACAAAACAAAAACCCGCCACCAAAACCCTCCTGCACCACACCAGTACCCCACACCTCCTCAAAACCTTATCCCTCCCCTAGTACAAACTCCTCAACAACACCATCATCATCCAACTCAATACCCATAGACCACCACTTATCACACAACCTACTCTTGATCCCCAAAACTCAACCAATGACCACCCTTATGCCTAGATTCCCGGAGTCTATCAAAGCAATAAAATATATGTGGAAACCTTATCCCACACCCCACAACAAACCCTATACATATATGAATCGACTGAGAAATACTTGCTCATTAAGAACATGGCGGAGGAACTCAAGAAGCTTACTGGAAGAGTTCAGAGTGTCGAAGGTGGTAAAGGCATTAAATGTTTAAACTATGAAGACTTGTGCATTCATCTAGATGTGGAATTGCCGGAGGGTTACAAACCTCCCAAGTTAGAAATGTTCGATGGAACTGGTGATTCAAAAGTGCATCTGAGGACATATTGTGACAAACTTGTAGGAGTGGGCAAAAATGAACAAATCCGCATGGAACTGTTCATGCGAAGCCTCACAGGAGATTCCTTGTCTTGGTATATCATCCAGAACCCGAAGAAGTGGGTTAGTTGTGTAAGCATGGCATCAGACTTCATGGACAAGTTCAGGTTAAGGTTCATCACAGAAAACGCACTAAACGTTTTCTACATTCAAAACCTCAAGAAGAAACCAACAGAAACCTTCCGCGAGTATGCTACTCCGTGGAGATCTGAAGCTGCGAAAGTAATGCCAGCACTCGAAGAAGAACAAATGAACAAGTTCTTCGTTAGAGCTCAAGACCCGCTGTATTATGAAAGGTTGATGGTTATTAAAAATCACAAATTCTCCGACATCATCAAGCTAAAAGAAAGAATATAAGAAGGGATTAAAAGTGGGATGGTGACAAATTTCGAGGCACTGCATTCCACAAATAAAGCGTTGCAATCGGGAGGTATTTCGAAGAAGAAGAAAGAAGTAGGTGCCATAATGGTAGCCCAGGGTCCTAAGTTTCCTCTCACATACCAAACACCTCCGCCCACATACCAACCTTCACCCCCTAAATACCAATAACCTCCTACCACCTACCACGCCTATAATACTCAACCCATATATTACCATTCACCTCTACCGGCTCACCAAAACTACCAAAAACCACGACCGAACTTCGACCGCAGACCACCTAGATAATACACCCCAATTTCTGAGCCCGTAGACCAACTATACGAGAGACTAAAGGCTGCTGGTTATGTCACTCCCATCTCTGCTGTTGTTATGGAGAATTCTTCCCAGTGGATTAACCCCAACAAAACATGTGCCTATCATTCATGCATGAAGGGTCATACAATTGATGAGTGTCGCACACTGAAAGAGAAGATTCAGACACTTATCGACACTAAGTTCATACAGGCAAAGGAAGCTGCACCAAATGTTCGTAACAATCCTCTCCCGGATCGCAGAGGTGAGGGAGTGAATGTGATAGAGACTGACGAGAAATGGGATTTGGAGGGGTCAATCAGACTCATTTAAGTGTGAGTTTATCCTGAAACTTCTCCGGTCACCCTCACACCAGTTGTCGTACAAACCCAAGCACAATTTGAAACCGAGGTAACTACAACCTTCACTATGATGGTAGCTCCCGCACCATCTTACAAGTCTGATGCTATCCTATGGGATAATTCTGCTAAATCAAGGAGAAAGGGAAAAGCAAAAATGGAAGAGAGAGGTACGAAACAAGGCATGACTATAACTGGCAGAGTTTATACACCTGAGAACCTGGGAGGAACAAGCAAGGAACCTGCATCTAAGCCGCCTATTGTCGAGACTGGCACTAATGACCTTTGGAGAAAAGTACAAGCAAGAGAATAATCTGTTTTTGACCATTTGAACATAACTCCCCCCAGATATCCATCTTGTCACTGATGCAAAACTCCGACACATAGGAATGCCTTAATGAAAGTGCTCAATGAAGCTTATATACCCACCAACATCACTACTGGGGAGATGGCTAATATGGATGGGCAGGTACTGGAGAGCCACAAAATCACCTTTCATGAAGATGAGTTACCACCAGGAGGACTAAGTCACAACATGGTACTACACATCACAGTGTAATTTGAGGATAAGTTCATCACCAGTGTCCTGATGGATGGGGTTCTAGTCTCAATATATGCCCACTAACTACTCTGAAGAGACTAGGTAAAGGCCTGTACGAGATAGAGATGGGAAGCATAAATGTGAAGAAGTTTTATGGATCCCAAAGATCCACCTTTGGAGAAATCAACCTCAACCTACAGATGGGCCCGACCTGGTTTGATGTCGAGTTCTAAGTGCTGGATATATCTGCTAGCTACAACCTATTATTGGGATGACCCTGGATACATGCTGCCAAGGCAGTGTCTTCAACTCTACATCAGGCTGTAATGTTTGAATGGAATCATCAGGAGGTGATTATCAATGGAGATGGAAGTAACCCCATCTACATCAATCACACCGTTCCAGTCATCGAAAATAAGAAGAAGCTGGGTAGAGAGACGTACCATCCCATTGAGTGAGTCAACACAGTTGAAAAGGATCAATGGTGGAGAAACAAGATAGAAAGTATACTACTATGGATAGGGTATGAACTTGGCAAAGGTCTCAGCCAAAACCTTCAAGGGATCACCAAACCCGTACAACCACAGCGTCATGGACAACTTTTGGGATCAGATATGATTATACTTGGCAAGAGTACCAAGATTGATTACCACCATGGCGTGGTCCTTATTATCCACTAGAACAATTGATACCACCTCTACACCATACATTCCATCAAGCGAACATGATGTGGGGATCTGAGGAACATAAAGTCTTAGGTGGCATGAGGAAGTTTCTTCTAGATGACTACACCATCCTGGGCCTGTCGAGTTCCTAAGTAGCTTGGAAAATTAACATCAATTATTTTAAAAAAAAATAGTTTTGAACATTAGAGACATTTTTCAATATTTTGTTTTGAAATAATTTCTCAAGTCAACGAGCCGCACTTGTTGAAGTTTTTAAGATTCTATTAATGCATTACTACTTTTTGTATTTGTTATTATTCTTTAAATTTTCCTTACATCATTATTATTACCTATCCCGATGAACCTACGACTGTGACATGTAATGAGAAAGCACAACATAAGGATAGTGATTCAGAGGATCCGGAAGACGATATAATACCTGAGGAAATCGTCAGAGAAGTGGAAAATTTTGAAAACAAAACAAAGTCTGATTTGGATGAAATTGAGGCAGTTAACTTAGGGGATTCTGAAACAGTCAAGGAACACGCATAAGCATTCACCTATCACCGCCAGAGAAGGAATAGTACGTCAAATTCCTAAAAGAATATGAAGATATCTTTGCATGGTCCTACGACGATATGACTGGTTTGAGCACAACCATAGTGGCTCACAAGCTACCCTCTAATCCCACGTGTCCACCGGTAAAGCAGAAGCTCAGAAATTTCAAGTCGGATATGTGTTTGAAGATAAAAAAGAAGGTCACAAGGCAAATCAAAGTCAAGGTTCTTAGAGTGGTCGAATACCCGACTTGGTTGGCCAAGATTGTGCCAGTTCCGAATAAATATGGGAAAGTGAAAGTATGTGTTGATTACCGAGATCTAAACAGAGCGAGTCCCAAAGATGATTTCCCGTTTCCCAATACACAAATACTGATTGAAAACAGTACCAAGCATGAAATCCATTCCTTTGTGGATTGCTTCGCAGGATACCATCAGATCTGGATGGATGAAGAGGATGCTGAAAAGACAGCCTTCATCACGCCGTGGGGAATATACTGTCACAAAATGATGTTATTTGGTCTGAAGAACGCTGGAGCCACCTACATGAGAGCTACGACAACCATTTTCCACGACATGATACACAATGAAATAAAGGTGTACGTGGATGACATTATCATCAAATCTAAAAGGAGTACGAATCACATAGAAGACCTGAAGAAATTCTTCGATCGGCTTCGAAGTTGCAATCTGAAACTGAATCCTTCAAAGTGTTCCTTCAGAGTCCTTGCTGGAAAATTGTTAGGATTCATCGTCAGTCGCAGAGGGATTGGGTTAGACCCGTAAAAATTCAAAGCAATCCAAGAGTTGCCACCTCCGAAGAATAAGAAAGATGTAATGAGATTTTTAGGGCGTCTCAATTACATCAGCCGCTTCATAGCACAATCAACCGTGATATGTGAGCCAATCTTAAGGATGCTGAGGAAGATGCTACAACGGGCTGGACTGAAGAATGCCAGAAAGTCTTCGACAAAATCAAGGAGTATTTATCTAAACCACCCGTTCTGGTCCCACCAGAACTAGGAAGACCTCTGCTTCTTTATTTGTCCGTATTGGACGGAGCTTTTGGTTGCATTCTGGGACAACATGATGAGACTGGAAGAAAGGAGAAGGTGATATATTATCTGAGCAAGAAATTCACGCCTTACAAATCCAGGTACTCCTTGCTGGAATGCACCTACTGTGCTTTGACGTGGATAGCTCAGAAGTTGAGCCATTATTTCTGTGCATACACTACATATCTCATATCAAGGATGGATTTGCTAAAATACATCTTTCAGAAACCCATGCCTACAGGTATGTTAGCAAAGTGGCAAATATTGCTGAGTGAGTTCGACATTGTCTATGTAACTTAAAAGGTGGTCAAAGGGGAGGTATTGGTGGATCATCTGGCAGAAAATCTCGTAGACGGAGAATACGAACCATTGAAAACGTATTTTCCCGATGAGGAGGTGTCATATGTTGGAGAAGATATCATCAAAGAATATGATGGTTGGAGGATGTTCTTCGATGAAGCAGCAAACTTTAAAGGAGTGGTATCAGAGCTGTCTTAGTATCAGAAACAGGCCAACACTATCCGGTATCTACAAAACTCAAGTTTTCGTGCACTAATAATATGGCGGAGTATGAGGCCTGCATCCTATGACTCAGGTTGGCCATTGACATGAATGTTCAGGATCTGCTGGTAATCGAAGATTCAAATGTTTTGGTGCACCAAGTTCTAGGGGAATAGGCTACAAAAAACACAAAAATATTGCCATATTTGTACCGTGTACAAGAGCTGATCAAGGGTTCACAAAGATAGAATTCAAACATGTTCCGAGGTTTCAGAATGAGTTCATAGATGAATTAGCCACTTTATCTTCCATGATAAAACAACTAGAAAAGACTTTCATCGATTCTATCCCAATAGGAATTCATAAGCAGCCAGCTTATTGTGCCCATGTTGAAGAAGATATTGACGAAAATCCGTGGTTCCACGACATCAAGGAATACTTGGAAAAGGGAGAATATCCGGAGCACGCTACCCATACTCAGAAGCGCAGATTTCGAAGGTTATCCAACCACTTCTTTCAAAATGGAGGAATTATGTATAGAAGGACTCCAAACCTAGGATTATTACGGTGTGTCGACACCAAGGAGGCATCCAGATTGCTCGAGGAACCACAAGTCAGAACCTGCAGACCACACATGAATGGATTCACCTTAGTAAAAAATATACTAAGAGCGGGTATTTCTAGATGACTATGGCAACAGACTGCATCAAGTATGTTCAGAAGTTCCACCAATACTAGATACATGCTGACATAATACGAGTACCACCCAATGAACTCAACGCAACAAGTTCGCCTTGGGATTTCTCGACTTGGGTATGGATGTCATCGGCCCGATCGAACCCGCTTCAAATGGGCATAGATTCATTCTAATGGCCATAGAATACTTCACAAAATGGGTTGAAGCCGCATCTTATAAAGCTGTAACTAAGAAGGTCACAGCAGATTTTATTCAGGACCGCATTGTTTTTTGGTTCGGAGTACCAGAGTCAATAATCACTGATAATGCCGCCAATCGCAACAGTGATCTGATGAAGGCCATGTGTGAAACCTTAAAGATCAAGCATAAGAACTCCACAACATACATGCTGCAAATGAACGGAGCCGTAGAAACCTCCAACAAGAACATCAAGAAGATATTAAGGAAAATAGTAGATAATTATAAATAATGGCACGAGAAGCTGCCATTTGCTCTGCTCGGATATCATAGCACAGTTCGCACATCAATTGGGGAAACTTCCTACCTATTGGTTTATGGTATTGAAGCGGTTATTCCTGCCGAAGTAGAAATCCCTTCTCTAAGAATTATACAAGTTGAGATGAGCGATGCAGAATGGGTACAGAGATGCTACGAACAACTAACTCTCATTGATGGGAAGAGAATGAATGCGGTATGTCACGGTCAACTCTACCCGAACAGAGTGGCAAGATCTTTCAACAAAAAAGTCAGACCAAGACAATTCACATCGGGGCAATTGGTGCTAAAGCAAATCTTCCCACATTAAGAATAAGCCAAAGGGAAATTCTCATCCAATTGGCAAGGTCCTTACATGGTTCATCGGGTACTAACAGGAGGAGAACTTATACATGCAAAAATGGACAGAGAGATTTGGACAAAACCTATCAATTCAGACGCAGTCAAGAGATACTATGTTTAAGATTATTTGCATTTTTCCATTTGATGTAATTGAACAACGCTTGACCTGATTCCCATTTAAGAGGGGATACGTAGGCAGCCCTGTGGGTTCGGTCACATCTTAATAAAATCTTCATTTCCCCATGATCAGAGACTGGGGCAAGATCGCAAGTTTAGCCGACTTCGTCATGTATGGAACAACCAAAGAACGTGTTGTCAGAAGTATGCACTTAAACTGGGGCAGAATTTTGCGGAGGAACCTCAAAATTCTAAAGCAAGGAGGTGCAATGTCTCTAAATGCGTCACGGTTGCCGGTTCATCTAAATTATTTGATCTCATGCACTATCATATATTTCAAACAACTATATTTATGCAAATAATTTGTCAAATGGATACATATTTTTCGAAAACTTTGTTTCTATGGTAGCCAGATATTACCCAGTTTGACTCAAGCAGGACCTCAAGACAAAAGAGTGAAGGCGAAGTAAGGAGTCAAGAGCACGAACCAACCTTCCTCTCCCCCCTCCCTCCCCGCAAAACTCACAATTTTTCTTTGAATGCAAGAATGATAAACACAACAGTAATATTCGCGAATACTTACACACAACAAATCACTACCTTCAAGACGACAAGTTGCCAAACGCAAACACATCCAGCAAAGAAATACTTCACTCTCTCGAAGGCACTCATCGCTTTTCTTGCATAAGGCTAAACACTGCCTTTCTTTGCATGAGACTAAGCATTGTCTCCATTTCTTGCATGAGGATAAGCATTGCCTCCATAATTTCATAAGGCTAAGCACTGCCTTTTCCTGCATGAGACTAAGCATTGTCTCCATTTTTTGCATGAGGCTAAGCATTTCCTCCGTAATTGCATAAGTCTAAGCACTGCATTTCCTTACATGAGAGTAAGCATTGTCTTTGTTTCCTACATGAGGTTAAGCATTGCCTCCATAATCGCATAAGGATAAGCATTACCTTCCTCTGCATGAGACTAAGCATTGCCTTCATTTCTTGCATGAGGCTAAGAATTGCCTCCATAATTGCATAAGGCTAAGTACTATATTTTCTTTGCATGAGACTAAGCCCTGTATCCCTTCCTCTACATGAGAATAAGCACTGTCTTCATTTCTTGCATGAGGCTAAGCATTGCCTCCGTAATTGCATAAGGCTAAGCACAGCCTTTTCTTTGCATGAGACTAAGCATTTTCTCCCCTTCTTTGCATAAGACTAAACACTGTCTCCACTACACTACATAAGGCCAAGCATTATCCCCTTTATTCACATAGGGCTAAGCACTGGCCTCATCTCATAAAAGACTAAGCCTTGTTTTGTCTCGTCCTTGCATATGACCAAGCATCATATCTTTACATTTCATAAGCTGAAATATCACCATTTTGTGCGAAGTCGTCATAGTCCGAAGGCACCATCCTCATAGCCGGGAGACACCATTCCATGGGCTGAGGATCTCTTAAAACTGCACACCATTATTCAAAAGCGTCATAGTCCAGAGGCACCATACTCATGGCCCGAGGACACCATTTCATGGCCTGTGAATTACTTATCATACGCTTCATGGCCCAGGACGTCATGGTCTAAGAACATCATCCTCAGCATCCAAAATCTTCATGGTCCAAAGGATTTGCATCATGTTTAAATTTTCGCAATAACCCATATATATTCGTATGTGCCGTGTTTTGAATTTTGCAGGTAACTCGGGAGGTAACCGTTCTGCAAACAGGAGCAATCTTCGCTACAGTTTCTGTCCACAACGTTCACATCCTTTGACTATCTCAAATGTAATCGACGACTTGTAGTTGACTACCTTTTACTGTATAACCGATCAAATGTATGTCTTGTGATACACCCGTGATGTTCATTTCGCATTCATGACTCCACCGAAAATTGTCCGTTACTTACAACACTATCGTACCCAAAAAGAACCCTTTTCAAAAAATACGACCACTCTTATAATAACTCCATCGGTTTTGTTCGCCGTTGGATCCAGAACTGCACACGGTCTGATTCCGTAACACTAGGGATATGTAGGCAACTCAGGAACCAGGGTTCGACCCCCATTTTTCTCAAATCACATCATTCCCCACTCAATTTGGCCAAAATTAGTCATTATTTTCTTTACCCGACAACTCTTTCATCATTCTCAAGTAAAGTGAGGCAGCTGTCGATACCCAATTTTGTCCTAATATTTTTCCAAATAGTATATATATATTTTCAAAATGTCGTTTTGCATAATTATTTAATTTACAAGAATTATACATGTATTTTTCTAATTTTTCGCAATTGTTAGAGCTTTAAAATCAATTTTCTTGCATTTAAATTACATAAATATTTACTAATTATCCCGTTAAATTAGTTATGTTGACCTAATCATCCAAATTTTTTATTTTACACCCACATACATATTTTAAAACATTTTTACATTATTTCATATAACTAAGTTAGTATTTTTAGCTATTTACGTACTTTTGCAATAATAGCCTACATTCATGCATAATTACGTCTTATTTACATTATTGTGCAAAAATAATTTTTTTATATTTTTATAATATTAAATTATTATTTTCAATCATTTTAGTTCATAAGAAATATTTTATTATTTAAACAAGTTTGTATTTAAAGTACAACCCAAAATTGTACCAAATCTGGACCACAATAGTGGCCCAAACCCCTCAAATCCTTGGCCCATCTCCCCAGCCCAATTCAAATGACCCCTTAATCTCAATCAGGTTGGTACCCGCTTAAATGATCCGCCCTACTCCCTTTTCGATCATGGTCGTGATCTCAAAGGATTAAGGACCCATGATAACCTCCCTACTTCCCTTATATCCCCATAACCCTAACCCTAGAGACCACTCATGTTATCCAGCCGCCTCTATACTCTCTCGAACCTTCCCATCTCTTCTCCAAACCCTTGTATCTGTTGCCTGATTCTCTCCGATTCTAACCTAGAAATGGAATCCACCAGTGATATACTTACCTTATTAGCCCTCTCCCGTTATTGGTCGTCCGTTTATGGTACCACATAGGTACTTGCCAAACTATGGCAAGTACCACTTCCAAGATCGAACTGGAATGACTTAAATCTTTGGGTTTCAGGCGGTTTTCCATCTATATACTCTCAAGAAGGAGCGATTTGCACCTTTGATTTGATTTTCAAGCAACTGGACCCAACTAGAGTTTGAGATTCTACATCTCCTTTACTGATTCTGATTTGCATGCGATATTTTCTTTCCTTATTTATGTTTAATGGATTCTTTTCCTTGTTTGTTCGTTCAATTTTAAAACTATACAAACCCTTCCCCTAAAATGGACCTTAATCACTATTATTCTTTCATTCTCACTCGTTATACTCTGAAATCTGAGATCTTGGCCGGATGAAATCCAAGGCCATTTGAATTCGATTATGTTCTTTCTCAGTGCGGGCACTACCCGGGGTTCATTCGAAACCTTTGGGAACTCTGACGCACTACTGCTCTTTGCTATTGTTAATTGAACTACCTCTAGAAATTGCTCTTCTCATTTGTTTTCTCGTTAATTTGTAACTAGTAAGTACCTTTGACTCTCGCAATTTCATTTTTTCTGTGCTTGTGTTCATGCTCTGTATATCTGTGTCACTTATACTTCGATGAACCAATATGCCACTATGTTTATGGTCCTATTTGCTTTGAAGCTATCATGTAGCCTTATGTTTCCTAGAACCAAAACTTGCCTAAGGATTTAAGTTTCGTACTGTCTTAAGCCTGCTTAGCTTAGCATGTTTGTGTATGGATGAATTCTATTCTGATGCTTGTCATGAGTTCATCCCTCTGCTTAATTCAGATTCTTGTGATAGATTAATTCACACCCAGAATTTGTCCTAATGTATTATTTCCTATTGTGTCATTCCTGTACAACGGTTCCACAATACCAAATATCAACTTCCAATAATGCTCAATTATCACGAGTGGTTCATAAATGTGAAAAGACGATCAATTAAGTAATAAACTAGTCTAAGCATGGATATCATAATCGAAGAAGGAAATAAATTACAATAAACAAGTCCCACCCGCATGCTTTAACCCAATAACAACACATAAGTACTCGTCACCTCACATATACGTTGTACCCGACATTTTAAACATGTGGCAGATAGGAAAACAAGTCTTAATCCCTCAAGTCATGGTTAACCATGACACTTACCTCACTCTGCAGTCAATTTCAGAGCTCTAACAAGGCCTTTCCTCTAGAATCCGCCAACAAACCGCTTGTATCTAACCACAATCGACTCGATAACATCAAATAATACTAAGGGGATCAACTGCAATACATAAAGATATGATTTTTACACCTTTCCCAAAAAGTTTAAAAAAAAGTCGACCCTAGGACAACTTGTTCAAAACCCGAGGTTCGAACCAAAACCCATTCACCCTCGAGCTCGATTATGTAATTAGTTTTGAAATTTGACCTCAATTTGAGGTCTAAATCCCGAATTTGCAAA
>ML411550.1:22493-44441 GCA_005239525.1 Nicotiana knightiana
CCCCACCCCCCCCAATTCTTCCTAAATCCCTAGTTTTTTTACCATGGAATAACAAAGATTTGGGCTAGAAATTGATGGTTGATATTAGAAACAGAAGAAAATGAGTTAAAGTGTACAAACCTATAAATTGGTGTTGAGTTTTCCCTTCAAAATTTCCTGTAGGCCGAGCTCTAATGGAAAGATTTTGATGAATGGGAGAAATACCATTTTGGGACTATTTTAAATCACTGGCGTCAGGTGTTCATCGCATTCGTGTGAAACCTGACGCGTTCGTGAAGAGCATGGCCTAACCTTCTTACGCGATCGCGAGTAACTCCACGCCTTTGAGAATGCCAGGCCCGCCTTACCTCCGCGTTCGCGAGACTAGTTTCACGTTCGCGCACAGTTACCTCAACTCCCCTGCCCAGCCTATCTAACGCTATGCGTTCGCATGTGACTGGTTGCGTTCGCGAAGAGCAAACCCCCCAAATGCTCCGTGTCCGCGACCAAGGTCTCGCATTCGTGTAGAACAAACTCTCCCCAGTCCCAGATTTCCCTTCACGATCGCGAATCACAACACACCAGATGACAGCTGATGTTCAAAAACCAGATTTTTTTCTAAGTTTTAATGGTCCGTAGGCTATCTGAAACGCACCTGAGCCCTCGGGGCTACAAACCATATATGCACACAAGTCGAAAAAACTCAAACGAATTCGCTCACGCGATCAAAACACCAAAATAAACCTAGAACTACGAATCAGACACCAATCAAATGAAATTTTCAATGAAACTTAGGAATTTCTATTTAAACAACCGGACGTCCAAATCACGTCAAATCACTTCCATTGGGCACCAAATTTGGCAGACAAGTCATAAATATAGTAATGGACCTATACAGAGTTCTGGAACCAAAAGACTGACCCGATATCGATAAAGTCAAACATAAGTCAAAATTATAAACTTTGAACCTTTAAACTTCAAATTTCAACAAAATGCGATAACTCGAGCTAGGGACTCCGAATTTGATTTCGGTAATATGCTCAGGTCCCAAATAACGATACAGTCGGGACCATCAAAACACAGATCCGGGTCCGTTTGTTCAAAACTTTGACTGAAGTCAGCTCCAATGGATCTTAATAGAAAATTTTCACATTTTATCAGTTTCTAACATAAAGCCTCCCCAAAAAAAACATTGACTGTGCACGCAAGTCAAGGAATGATAAAATGAGACATTTGAGGTTTCAAAATACCGAATTAAGGTTTAAAACTCTAGATGACCTATCGGGTCATCATATATAATTTGTAGCTAGATTACTATCCAAGATAATCAACAATTGAGAATTATGTGATTAAAACTTTAATTAACTAAGAATCTGGAGCTAATTGACTAAAGAAAATCGCAACAAAAGTAAGCGAGGAATGTTATCAATGGGAGAAAATAAGGGTTGATAGTATATGTGCAAGATATTTGGGATCTAACTCTAGATAATTAACTTCTAATGTTCAAGAGAGTCTCTTGAATTCACTCAATTATTAGTTCAAACTTTTGGTAGAAACTCCTCTCTCGATTAAGTCTCAACCTAAGAAGACAAACGAAATTTGGCTCGGTGAAGCTATGCAAGAATTCGTAGTGGATTGGTCTTTAGGAGAACCTCTTCCGATTATCCTCCTAATTAGGTTTAATTAATGATTCAACTATCCTCTTTCGATTACTACGAAGAATTAATGAACTCAACCAACAAGATAATGCAAAGATATCTGAAGTTATGCCTCTCTCGATTATATGAACATGTGAATGTAGATGCAACAACTAAATAATCCAAAACGATTCAATAAATAAAAACTAGAGTTAATATCCACAAATAAATATCAATACACCAAATCCATAAAACTCTATGAGAACTACTCCATAGATATGGAGTAATTCGAGTAATTCATCACAAATATATTTAAAGTAATGGAAAACGTAAAACGATCCAAACTATTGTCTTGAGTGAGGATTGAATGATGAGTTCCTTGTGCTTTCGCTTCTCCAACTCCTCCTTAGCCTCCTTGGGTCTTAGATGTGTCAAAAGTCTATAAAATAATGTTGTTCTATATATATATATATATATATATATATATATATATATATATATATATATATATATATATATATATATATATATATATGCCAAGTAGGGTCGGGCCCAGACAAAAATTACCTTCTCCAGTGCGAAATAGGAAAATTACTTTGTAAAATTGGCACAGGTGCACCGCAAGGGGCGACGCGCCATGCAAGGCATTAGTGGGGAAATCCAGAGAGTTGATTCTAGCTGACAACAGGACTTTTGCACAGGCATGGCACACTGCGGGTGTGTTGTTTTCTCAGAGTACAGAATTTTCCTCACTTTTTGTTATCCTGACATGGTTTTCGACCCCTGAACGTGATACCTGCTAAATCCCTTGGGCTTTTACTCAGACTTCAAACTCAGAGTACATAATTTTCCTCACGTTTTGTTATTCAGACGTGGTTTTCGACCACCGAACGCGATACCTGCTAAATCCCTTGGGCTTTTACTCAGACTTCAAAGCTCCAAATCGATCGAGTTCATTCCATAATATCTACATAGCTCAGAATCCTCATACAAGGCATAAAACACACAATTAGTGCAAAACACTAGCGATAAAAGCTCAAACTCAATTAAAGTGCAGTAAATTAGAGTGTAATAAGAGACTAAAACACGATATTATAGCCTACCATCAACACCCCACACTTAAACCATTACTTGCCCTCGAGCAATCAAACTTTACTTTATATAGACATGACCTTTTTAAACAACTCTAATAACTCATCACCCCAAGAATATTTAAAACAGATTAAGCACAATACCGTAACATCCTAGCCTCAAAATTTGACTCAAAAGCACCACACATTATTTATAACCCACTCACTTACTCTAACACAAAGGTCAACGACATTACCTTTCCTTTATGAATCAAGTGCCCTCACAACAATGAAGAGTAGTTCCACATACAATCAAATTTAAGAACAATTAGGAACTCAAGATAATAAGAATTCACTCACTCTCAGAAAAAATATTCTTATGACACAAGATATGAACCATAGGCTTGCTATTAGTGTACTACTCTACTAATCGAGCCCATTCAATCAAGGATCAAGTAGGACTCTATTTGGTTGTAATGTAGGTTGCGGGACGAGTAGGATGTGTTAATGCCCATTTTTTCCCTCATATTTTTCCAAATAGTATATATATTTTCAAAATATCATTTTGCATCATTATTTTATTAACAATAATTATACATGTATTTTTAATAATTTTTTGCAATTGTTAGAGCTTTAAAATCAAATTTCTTGCATTTAAATTACTTAAATATTTACTAATTATCCCTTTAATTTATTTCGGATGACCTAATCATCCAAATTTGTTATTTTACACCCAAATACTTGTTATAAACATTTTTACAATATTTCATATAATTACGTTAGTATTTTTTTAGCTATTTACATAATTTTGTAGTAATAGCCTATATTCATGCATAATTACGTCTTATTTACATTATTTGTGCCAAAATAGCATTTTAATATTTTTTATAACATTAAGTTATTATTTTCAATTATTTTAGCGCATAAGAAATATTTTATTATTTATTATTAATTAATATCATTTAAAAAAGTTTGTATTTAAAGTATAGCTAAAAATTGTACCAATTTTGCCCTAAAATCCCCGACCCAACTCCCCAGCCCAAGACAAATGACCCCTTAATCTCAATCTGCTCGATACTGATGTCGCCCAAACTCATACCACTAATTTGGTTTGTGAAGCGGTTTATGTAATAATAAAAACCCAACGCGAGACAGGGTTGATTCCACAGGGAGCTTGATGTGGGATTAGGTATAAACCTAGTGTGACTGTATTACGTGCCTAAGTTTGCACTTCCACATATTCAATTATTGTTTCTACTTCTACTTTACGCTAATGCTTGTAATTGTAAAACTAAGAGACAATGTTTTTGGTTTTGGTTATTTTTCAAGTTATAAAAGATCTAAGGTTGCGACTTCCGCCTAGTTGCTTACCTAACGGATTTAGAGCTTTAGGGAAGTTTGGTTGATCGGGATACAATATAGCAATCACACACGATTACTCACTCTATACCAATCGGTAGTTTGAGTGATTTTGCCCAATTTGGCTTTCTCAAGTCCAAATGGGTATTTCACGAAGCAAGTAATAAATGCTCAAGTCGGGTCTTACTATCTCTAGGTTCGACCCTTTAATTGGGGCTATCAATTTCTTGATTTCACGACAATTTCATGTTAGCCAAGTTTTCCTAGACTTAGTCTCTCTTTCTCAAGTAGAGACTAAGTCAGTTAGGCATGAATCAATGTTTGCAACCATCAATTCTCAAATTTAAGAAAGAACTAGGCTAAATATCATAAACCCAATCATAAAAAAGCCCAAAATCAATCACCCATTAAGTACCCATACTAGGATTGGGTCACAACCCTAGCTAAGGGTTTAGCTGCTCATGGAAAATGAAGAAATTAAAGAAGAAAATAAGATAAAATCCATAATAGATAATTAAGGAAAGAAAATATAATGTTTAAATGCTAAACTAGTACAAAGTTACCCAATACAGTAAATAAAAATGGCTCTTTATTCTCAGGTGCACAAAACTTAACCTAAAAATGACAAAAAGATATATTTATACCCAGCTAAAAATATCTGACAAAATTGCCCATGCGGAGGTTGTGCGGCCGCACAAGTCTGCGGTCTACATTTTTAGGATGACTTGACTTGATGGCTTTCTGCGGCTGCATAAATATGGGGTGCGGCTGCACTTCCTCTGATTGTGCGGACCGCACATTTCAGAATGCGGCCGCACTCTTGATATTTGGTGGAAACTGGGTAATTCTGGACACCACACATTCATGAGTGCGGCCGCACTTTGGCATCCTGCGTCCGCACAATAATAGTGCGGTCCGCACATCTTCAAGTTCCCAAAACACAAGTCTCTGAATCTAGTCTTCTACGGACGCATAATAATTGTGCGGTCCGCACTCTGTGAACGAAATTTTTCAGTCTCTTCAGAGTTTGCGGCCGCACACAGTATTGTGCGGTCCGCACTTCGGTCCTTTTTGTCTTGTTTTGGTCCTTGTCCAATTTTACTCATTTTTGAGTTGATTTTCATTTCTTTGGCTCGTTTTCCAATATTCCTGCAAGAAAGCACATTTCATTAGTTCTCAGAAGTACCTTTAAGAATTTTTGAGCTAAAACGTAAGTAAAAGAGAGAAAATAAGCAGTATAACTCCCTACTTATCAACTCCCCCAAACTTAACGTTTGCTTGTCCTCAAGCAATTAAGGCAATTCCCACCTCCACTAGAAAAAAAGGTTATTTCAGCTCGCCTAAATTGAATCAAATACACATCAATTAGGACCAACAATTACCCACACACTCATGAATTATTAACAAGCCTATGATTTGAATGTTAAAGCACAAGTAGCTCTAATATGAAGCTTGAGCATCAAGAGATGACTTTGTTTTTCAAGAAAGTTTGCACTTTCATGTCGTTCACTGTGGATCCCAAACTCCTCCTCCTATACTTTCCCGAAGCTCATCTCACTCAAGAATATAGCACTCAATGAAATTATTTGAGAAAGGTTCACTCATCACTCTCAAAAGAATGCCACAAGCCCGACTATAAGTATCATATGCTTGCCCCTCATGTAGATCACCACTAATGTAAGTTTACCAGCTTGAAATCACGTAGGGCTTTTTCAGCATGTAATGAAGACTTTTGAACTAAGGAGGGAAATATTGGAATGGAATTGGTTCATCTTTCCTTTAGCACTCCATTTTATTTTTCCTTAGGGGAACTAGAGAGACTTGACATCACTCTTTCTTTGTCATGCTATTCATATTCTCCTTCTTTGTTTTCTCCATGCTTTGCACTTTTGTTTCCTTTTGAATCTTTTCAACCCTTTCACATTATTCACTTTCTTTTTGTGTTTTTCTCTTGTTCTTTATTTCTTTTTCTTTGCCTTTTCTCTTCTTCATTTCTTTTCTATTTTTGAGCCTTAATACAATCTTTAAACTCCTCGTCTCTCCCCCAAACTTGTGATTTTGCCATTTGTTTCTCATGAGTGCTAAAGAAAGCTCGGGTGCCAAGAGAGGGTCACTATAAAATGGGTAAAGGCTTGTAACGTGGTTATCGAATAAAAGAGGCTTAAGGCTCAAAAGGGTTGACTAAGTACGATATCATTGGTGGGCCATGGAAAGATTCAAAACGGGTCAAGCAGAGCCTACAATCACTTATCAAGCCAAGCTAACTTAGAAGTTTTCCTAGAAACGCATTCGGGGCAAGTTCTAGACCATTCGCATGGGTAATTGGACTTGTAACAAAATACCTTACCTCTCAGACAACTGTATTGTGAAAGAGACTAGAGTCAAGGTCCCACAACAACCGTATCCAGGATTGAAACTCGCTAATGGTTCAACTAAACCATCCGATGATTGCCTAAGTCAATACGAGATTCACAAGATCACTAACTAAAGCTGTTTCTATCCAAAAACTTGTTTTAACCATAAACGCGTAGTTAAGTGTGTTGGTACCAATTGAAGCATGCTTGACCCTTATTTATTCATTAATAATACTTGTTTCTACCTAAACACCAAAAACTGACTCGATCCCTTAAGAAGGTTTTCACACCATCCATCGCTTCACACAAACCTCACATTTGGAAAGAACCGTGGCATAAATAAAACCAAAGTCTAATTGATCACTTAAATGTAAAAAGAAGCTAACAAATCAAAAGAAGCTAATAAAGTAACTAAGAAGCTTTACTATTAAGAAAACAAAATGAAGAAGCTATGAAATAAACTACTGAAAGTAAGGCAAATGAATATACAAATCGAGAGGAATCGAATATATACAAGAGGGATGAATATATACATAATGAGGGAGAAAATAAAAACTAAAAGAAAAAGATTATTAAAGTTATTACAGGCCAAAAGTAATCCAATGTCATTAAGTCATCCAAAATGAACCAAAATAGATCACTCCCCTGAATAAGAACAAGCATTGTCCCTAATGCTTAGCAAGATCAAAACAAGAGGGAGTAGAGAGTAAAGAAAACTCCCTATGTGTTCTAAGGGTGACTGGCAGCATCACCACCCTGGTCTCCTCCAACTGTATCTCATCATCACCGGGGTGAGGGACAATGGTGTTGGTGAGCATCTGAAAGCATCTCCTCAGTAGTGGGGCCAGCAAGATCTGGCTTGTCAGACTGGCCAGCTGGTGCCTCTGCTGATGGTGCTACTGGGTCTGCTGGTACTGATGGATCCGTCTGCATCAGTAGGTCAAAAGGAAAATCACCCGCTGCTGCTATCTTCATCACTTCCTTTCTCAAAGTCTCCACTGCTTTCTTTGGGGTCTGGGATTTCCTTATCTTCTTCACCTGCTTGGTCAACTCTTCAATAGCCCCCATGTGAGCCACCAATGTAATGTATCCATAATAGTCTTCTGGTTGTCTAGAACCTTCTTCAATATTTCCTCCACTGACGGAGGGACCTGTGGTGCTTCTGGGGTAGAGGACTGTGCTGCAACAGTACCAGATATGTCAGACAACTTAGAAGTGGTTGTCTGCATCCAGTTGTTGAGGCTCGCCAAAGTCTAGGAGACTCGCAGCGCAGTGAGGGAATAAGTAGATGAGGCTGGCACTAGTACTTCAATTGAAGCTAGAAGATGAAGGTGTTGGCATGGCAGATGTCTCGGTGGAAGGCCTGACTGCTGTGGAAGGCATTGAATCTATAGATTGCTCAGCAGTAGCCTCCGTGCCCACCACTTATGGCTCATCAGACTAGCCAACGGTGGTAGTAACTTTACCCTTGAGCTTTGAGTTGTAAGCACCCTGCAGGTGGTACCATGAGAAGGGCTTCTTGGCCTTTACTTTTGTATCAAGTGGCCTCGGCTCCACCTTAGCATCATTGAAGTACTCTGTGAGGGTGTTTTGGTAAAGGTATGATCTTTCACCTTTTTGGACAGCTAGTGTGATTTTTGTAGACATGATGGCGCACACATTGATCGGGTACCCAGCCATAATAGAAACCACCAGAACTGCTCGGGGAAGTGGGAGGTTTTTCTCATTCAAACTCGGATCAATCCGTCTACACACAAAAGTTTGCCACCCTTTAGCTTCAAAATTGAGGGTGGCCCGGAGGATAGGAACTCCTGCTGTGATCCACGGTGGTGGTGGTCCTCGGGTGACCAAAATCTCAGCTAGCCAAGGGCGAGTTGCATCACCCAGAGCCAACTTCTCTAGGTACTGGACTGCCTCTACTTCTTCAAATCCCACATAAGTGTTCAAAGAGCAAGAGTCGAAGCGAACTTTCAAAATTTTCACCTTTGTAACTTTGGTCCCCTTCTTAATGTGAGCCACATTGGCATAGAACTCCTTGACCAAGTGCTCATTTGCATCGATGAAACTGTGGGTGAACCACTTCCACCCCTTGCATTGCCGAAACTATCTAAGTACATTTGGATAATGAATATAAAAATTCTTCATTAAGAACTGTCTCTCACGTGTGAGCGACCCCTGGTGCCACAATTCCCGGAACCTGTTGAAGGCTGTCAAGCTCACGAACCGATCCTCCCATATTTCCTTCTTCTTCGACTCTCAAGGACGCCCACTAGAGTGTCCCCCCCCCCTCTACCATCATTCGATACATCAACATCATCGACATCAATAGCCACTAGTGCTAGAGGAGTAGGTGTAGAGGAGGGCTCAAAATCCTGGCCACCGACATCGAAACCCTCAGATGAACTAGTTGTAGTGGAGGGTTCGTTGCACAATTGATATCGACCAATGAGTTGTGGTGGTTAGGTATGGGCCTCCGGCTTTACCTCCATTGACTGACCCTCGGAGGCTTCCCGAGATGGGGTATTAGAAATGGATTTTGAGGGCTCTGTGGCCCTTCCTCTCCCGGTGGTCGGCTTTTTGGCAATTGGCTTAGATTGCACTCCCAGTAGGTGAGTGCCTTTTCCTCTGCCTCGGGAGGATTCACCTCTCCCTTTGGATGTGTCTCCTTTGCCACGTGATCTAAGCATTGTCTGCAATACAAGGTACATAAGTCAGTTGGAGTTCAAAAATGTTCAAACAATTGCATAACAGTTGCAGAACAACGTCTTAACAGAAGGGACAGTGCGGACCGCACAATTTTGAGTGCGGCCAGAGACTGTCATGTGCAAACCGCACAATTTTAAAGTGCGGTCGCACACCCTGAAGTGCGGAATGCATAATTATGAGTGCGGCCGCACATCTAAAAGTGCGGACCGCACAATTTTGAGTGCGGCAGCACAAATCCAATCCTAAGATACTTGTTCTCTGAAGTTCAAAAGTTTGGTCGCAGACATTTTTCTGCGACAACATAATTTTTCTACGGACCACACAATTTAGAGTGCGGTCCGCACTTTTCAAACACAACTTTTTCCCTAATTAATAGTTAAGCGGACCGCACAATTTTGTGTGCGGCCGCACAGTTTGAACAAATACGGCAGTAAACATAGGTTCTTGCATTGTTTTCACAAATTAGACATGGTATGCACAAATCAACATAATGAATGATCTACCATGTCCCTTAAGAACATATATGAAACTAGCCATATGAGTTTTAAGAACATATTAAGAACATTGGACATTTTTAGGCCTAAAAATAACTAAACTAATCAAAGAAAACAAAAATTAAGAAAAATGGACAAACATCTAACATGGATTGAACATACCAGTGATGAAGGAATGCGGGTGAGAATCTAGACTTGATGAATTAATTGTGAGTCTGGATTGTGAAGTGTTTTTCAGTGTACAGTGTTTGCCTAAGGCTCAAAGCTCAAAGAGTGTAAAGTGTGAATAATGGTCAAAAATCCTATTTATAGGTTGACCAAGTCAATCAAAAGGAGAGATGAGTGCGGCCGCACAATTTTGAATGCGGTTCGCACTCTTTACCTGCACTTGAGCTGAGCTTCTGCGATCTGCACAAAAGTGAGTGCAGCCGCATAAATTTGTGTGGTCCGCACAATTTTGTGTGCGGCTGCATTTTGGCCAATTCTCTGCAAATTCAAACATAAGAGAGTTCACATATTTGGGTCTCCAGTTATATTGTGCGGCCGCAGAGTCTTCTCTGCGGTTGCAATCAGTATTGTGCGGTCCGTACAATTTTGGTGCAGTCCGCATAATTTCAACACTTGGCCAATTTTTTCAATTACAGTCCCTGCAAAGTACACTCATTGCTGCAATTTACTTCAAAACCAGTTAGCTCAATACAAAACCTATCTAAAAAGGAAGAAAATGAAAAAAAATGAAAAGAAACATGGGTTACCTCCCAAGAAGCACCTGGTTTAACGTCGCGGAAGGACGGAGGTTACCATCAATCACTTGAAATGAATCAACCCCACAACATGGCCATCATCAACGTTGCCAAGATAATGTTTCGCCCGGTGACCATTGACTCTAAACACTTCATCATTTTATTCTTCAAGTATAATGCACCAAAGGGTGTCACATGCACAACCTCAAATGGACCACTCCACTTGGAATTCAACATTCCCGGAAACATCCGCAACCGAGAATTTAACAATAGCACAAGATCAACTTCTTTGAACTCCTTATTCCTGATGTACTTGTCATGAAGGTACTTCATCTTGTCCTTGTATAAGGACGAACTTGAATATGCATGGAACCGGAATTCATCAATCTCATTCAATTGTGCCACCCTTAAGTTGGCGGCGACATCCCATTCAAGATTAAGCTTATTCAATGCCCACATAGCCTTGTGCTCAAGTTCCACCGGTAGGTCACAGGCTTTCCCGAACACTAACTGATACGGAGACATACCGATCGGTGTTTTGTAAGCCGTCCTATAAGCCCAAAGAGAATGATAGGGGGTCGACACTTTGTGAGTGACACCATACTTTGTGAGTAAGATATCAAAAGATTTGTTGCAAAAGTGCAATCCCCCATCACTAATAATGGCTCTTGGAGTACCAAATCTCGTGAATATATTCTTTTTCAAAAATGACACCACATTTCGAGCTTCATTGTTAGGCAAAGCCACGACTTCAACCTACTTTGACATATAATCAACATCTGCCAATATGTACGTGTTCATGAAAGAGCTCACAAACGAACGCATGAAATCAATTCTTCTCTAATCTATATACGGCTTTCCCAAGCATAACATAGATAGTATATAGAACCTAACTGTTGGCCAGACAATTAAGCAATTAAACGCAGAATTGAAGAAACAACCATATATTGAGTGAACTCTAATCAAGGTTAAATTAATGTCGAATAACAATATTCATGGCTAAACCACAACCTCAGAACAATGGGTGTTTAGCCACTCATACTAGAATCAAACAATTGCATAAGTTTTGCATAAATGGAAAATACTAGATTAAGATGAAGAAAACTGATAATCCTTTGCTTCCTCAATGATCTTGTGTGCATATTCTCTCCAAAAATGGCATCCTCCCCCAGAAGTTGTGTTTTTGGGTCTATTTATATGTTTGGTACAAACCCTAAATGTGTAGGAGACTTCTATTCAAACCGGGAAACACTTAAAACCTTCAAAACTCGAAATTGACCGGACCAGGGACCCCAGGCGTTAAGCCCCAAACGCCCAGCTATAGCCTGGGCAGGCCAGGCGTTTGGGCTCTAATGCCCCATTAACGCCTGGGCATGGCTGGCGTTTGGGGTCTAACGCCCCACTAACGCCTGGTTAAGCCAGGCTTTTGGGCCAAAACGCCCGGCTATGGCCCGGGTCACTCCTTTTCGACTCTTGAGCGTATTTTTTATGTTTATGCACCCATTTAGCTCAGCTTCCATCTCCAATTCACCTACACATGAAATAGACTCCATTATGCACATATGACGTGTATTTTTATCACAAAAGCACATAAAATCTAAGGTACATAATGCTTAAAACTATGGATTCTAGCCACACATCAAGTGGCAAGCCTTAAGAATTTCCATTTTGTTCTTCCTCCGGTACACATCGTCGAATCACACCATTGGTACAAATCCGGAAGAGATAAGGCTCATCCCAATAATAGTCAAGGCAATCCCATACAGCTTCTTCCTTTGGTTTGAAGAGAACTCATTCGGTACAATGCCACTCATAAGATAATTGGTTAAGTCGGCGAACCATGGAATTCCGGTCATAGAAATGGCTAGGAGTTGCTTGTCGGTAAATGAATCATTTATATCAAGGCTATCATGTGGCCTCCCCTCCTCCTCCAAACAAGACAAGTGGTCCGCCACTTGGTTTTCACTACCCTTGCGGTCTTGAATCTCTAGATCAAACTCTTGTAAAAGAAGCACCCACCACATTAGTCTTGCTTTAGAATCTTTCTTGCTCATCAAATATTGAAGCGCCGCATAGTCGGTGTGAACAATCACCTTTGTACCCATCAAGTACGGCACAACTTCTCCATAGCAAAAACAATATCAAGGAGCTCTTTTTCGGTCACTGTGTAGTTGACTTGGGCGTCATTCATGGTTTTACTAGCATAGTAGACCGGATGGAAGATTTTGTTGAAACTTTTCCCCAACACCGCTCCAACCACCACATCACTTGCATCACACATGAGCTCAAATGGTAAGCTCAAATCATGGTGCGGTGATAATAGGAGTAGTAGTCAACTTAAACTTGAGAAATTCGAATGCCTTCATACAACCTTCATTGAAATGGAACTTGGAATCCTTCTCCAAGAGTTTAACAAGGGGTTTACCACCTTAGAAAAGTCCTTTATGAATCAGCAACAGAACCCTGCATGACCCAAGAAGCTCCTCACTCCCTTGACGGATGCAGGGGCAGGGAGTTTGGAGATCACTACAATTTTGTCTTTATCAACCTCAATACAATGATTTGAATTTTTGTGGCTGAGGACTGTGCCTTCCTCGAACATGAAGTGACATTTCTCCCAGTTCAAAACCAAGTTTGTTTCCTCACATATTTCCAATACCTTGTACGATTTGTCCAAGCACTCATCAAAAGAATTCACCACCACGAAAAAGTCATCCATGAAGACCTCAAGAAAATCCTCCACCATATCGGTGAATATGGCCATCATACACCGTAGAAAAGTTGTCAGTGCATTGCATAACCAAATGGCATCCGTGAGAATGCGAAAGTAACATAGCGACAAGTGAAGTAGTCTTATCTTAGTCCTCAAGAGCAATAAGAATTTGATTGTAGCCGGAATATCCATCAAGGAAATAATAGAAAGGACGTCAGGCCAACCTATCAAGCATTTGATCAAGAAATGGAAGCGGGAAATGATCTTTCTGAGTGACTTTGCTAAGCTTCCTATTCCATGCACACTCTACACCCGGTGACCATTCTTGTGGGGATCAACTCGTTCTTGTCATTTGTTACCACAGTCATACCCCCTTTCTTTGGGACACATTGCACCGGAGAGGTCCACAAGCTGTCGAAAATGGGATAAACAACCCCGACATCCAACCATTTTATGATCTCCTTATTCACCACCTCTTGCATTTCTTCATTTAATCTTCTTTGATATTTAATGGAGGGTTTGTCATATTCCTCCAAAATAATCTTGTGCATGCAAAAGGTGGGGTTTATACCCCGAATATCCGCCTATGTCCATCCTATAACTTTTTTCCTCTTTTGGAGCACCGCCAAAGTAGAGTCTACCTGCACGTTAGCCAAGCAAGAGGAACGAATAATAGGTAAAGTAGAACATGGGCCAAGAAACCATACCTGAGATGTGGAGGCAAAGGCTTTAACTCCAAAGTGGGAGGATCTTCGATTGAGGGCTTTGTTGGAGGAGTCTTCCGATTCTCAAGACCTAAGGACAATTTTTCGGGGTTCATAGGTATATGACCTCATTCCTTGCAAATCATTTACACATTCCACAAAGTCTCCCTTCTCATCATCATCATGATTAAGCAATACGGCTTCCAAGGTATCATCAATATTCATCACGGCACTAGCAGCATCAACAATGACTTCGATCACTAAGTCCACAAACGAACAAACTTCATTTCTATTCGGTTGCCTCATAGACTTGGACACATGGAAACGCACCTTTTCATCATCCACCCGGAATGAGAGCTCATTGGCTTCCACATCAACAAGAGCCTTCCTCGTAGCAAGGAAAGGTCTCCCCAATAATAGGCATCTCACAGTCCACCTCACAATCAAGAATCACGAAGTCCGCCGAAAGGATGAACTTATCAACACGAACCAACACATCATCAATAATACCCAATGGTCTCTTCATAGTATGATCCGCCATTTGCAACCTCATAGATGTGAGTCTTGGTTGCCAAATTCCCAAAGTTTTGAATACCGGGTAGGGCATCAAGTTGATACTTTCCCCTAGATCACATAGAGCTTTAGCAAAGTAAGCGCTCCCAATATTGCAAGGGATTGTGAAAGCGCTAAGATTTTCCAATTTCGGAGCCATTGAGTGCACAATATCGCTCACTTGATGTGTCATCTTGATAGTCTCACAATTCATTGATCTTTTTTTTTACCAAATCCTTCATGAACTTTGCATAATCGGGCATTTATTCTAACGCCTCAACCAATGGCACATTAATGGATAAACTCTTCATCATGTTAATAAACTTATTGAATTGGTTCTAACTATTTTGCTTTGCGAGCCTTTGAAGGTATGGAGGAGGAGGCCTTGACATTGGTGCCTTGGCCTTTCGCACTACCGGTTCCGGTATGTCAATCACATGCTCCCTAGACAGTTTCACTTCTTATTTGGTCTTCTCCATACTTTCATCAATATCAATTCTCACTTCTGCATTAGCTTGAACCACATTTCTTGGAGTCTCATCTTCTTGAACCAACACATCATCATCCACAATTCTTCTTTGATTTGAGGTGGTTGCATCTCCACCCTTTCCACTTCTTGTGGTTACAGCCATGGCATGTCCCATGGTGTTCCCACCCTTCGGTTCACCACCGTATCATTAGGTAGTGCCCCCTTAGGATGAGTGCTTAAAGCTTGTGAGATTTGCCCCAATTTTGAATTTCCAAATTGCGGATTGAAGTGTTGTGGGAGGCTAATTAGCATCGGAGTAGGCATTTTTCTCCATCATTTGTTTGAACATATTTTCAATCTGTCCCATCTCATTGTTGGAAGAACTAGAACCTTTAGACAGATATGGACGTGGGTTGTTTGGTTGTTGATACATCGGGGGCCTTATTCCCTTGGTTATTATTATTCCAACCCCCTTGATTGTTGCCTCCCCAATTGCTTTGGTTGCCAATTGCCTTGATTATTGCCTTGGTTACCTTGATTATTCCAATTTCCTTGATTATCGTTATTCCCCCAATTACCTTGATTGTTGTTACCACCACTCCAATTCCCTTGGTGGCCTTGATTGTTCCAATTTCCTTGTGATCGCCATTGTTTTTTATTTTGGCCTTGAGCATTATTTCTTTGGCCTTGATAATTGTTGAAATATTACACTTGTTCTTCTTGCTCATTGTGCGCATCACCTTGGTCAAACTCACTATCATCTTGCACAAATTGTTCCACACGGTTTTGCACTTGTTGACCTCTTTTGCCTTCTTTTGTTCATCATTAAATTGACACCTTCCATCGAATTTACTTGCTTTGGCCCTTGAACTTGTTGAAGTTGATCTTTGGCCAATTGATTCATTGTGGTCGTCAACTCAGCAATTGGTTGCCCATGATCGTGTAGTTCCTTGTGTAGGTGAATGACATTTGGGTCACGTTGAGGAACATTAGCTCTACTTTTCCATGCCGATGAAGTATCTGCCATTTCATCCAAGATTTCACACGCTTCAGCATATGGCGTGGTCATGAAATTCCCACCGATGAGTTGATTTACCACACATTGATTTGTTGTGTTGATCCCCCTGTAGAAGGTTTGTTGGATCATGGCCTCAATCATATCATTATTCTTGCACTCTTTAACCATGGTACACTATCTTTCCCAAATCTCGTGCAATGTCTCATTAGGTTCTTTCTTGAACTCTAGAATCTCATCCCGAAGTATAGCCATATGCCCCGAAGGGAAGAACTTGTCAATGAATTTTTCTGCCAGCTCATCCCATGTATGGATGGAATGATTGGCAATCTTTCTAACCAGTCCAATGCCTTTCCCAGTAGAGATAAGGGAAACAACCTCAATCTTAGTACATCCTCGAAAACATTGGTTTGTTTGCTGCCCCAACAAGTATCCAAGAATACTTTGAGATGCTTGTAAGCAATTTGATTCGGAGCCCTTGTGAAGAATCCTCGTTGCTCAAGCAATGTAAGCATCACATTGGTGATTTGAAAGTTGTCCGCCCTAATGCGGGGCGGGACTATGGCACTTGCATAACCCTCGTTCGGCAACACCCGGTGTCCAAATGCTCTTGGTGGAGGTGGGGGAGGGACGGGAATATTATCATGAGGCGGTCGACCTCGCCTATTTGTTTGAGGTTCAGGATGAACCTCATCTCCTTGGTCATCGTCCCTTCCTCCCCCAATGGAAAATTCCCGAGAGGCTCATTGCTGAGAGCCATTCTTGTACCTATAATAAATTCAAAAACAAAATTAGTAACTTAGAAGGAAAAGAAGACAAATCACACACAAACCTAGATATATAGCTAAATCCGTTTTAGCTCCCCGGCAACAGCGCCAAAAATTGATGTCGCCCAAACTCACACCATAATTTGGTTTGTGACGCGGTCGATGTAATAATAAAAACCCATGTGAGTCGGGGTCGATTCCATAGGGAGCTTGATGTGGGATTAGGTATATACCTAGTGTGAGTGTATGACGTTCCTATGATTACACTTCCACATATTCAATTGTTATTTCTACTTCTACTTTTACGCTAATGCTTGTAATTGTAAAGCTAAGAGACAATGTTTTTGATTTTGGTTGATTTTCAAGTTATAAAAGATCTAGGGTTGCTACTTTTGCCTAGTTGGTTACCTAACAGATTTAGAGCTTTAGGGCATGTTTGGTTGATCGGGATACAATATAGCAATCACACACGATTACTCACTCTATACCTCTTTGTAGTTTGAGTGATTTTGCCCAATTTGGCTTTCTCAAGTCCAAATGGGTATTTCACGAAGCAAGTAATAAATGCTCAAGTGGGGTCTTACTATCTCTAGGTTCGACCCTTTAATTGGGGCTATCAATTTCTTGAGTTCACCCAAATTTCTTATTAGCCAAGTTTTCCTAGACTTAGTCTCTCATTCTCAAGTAGAGACTAAGTGAGTTAGGCATGAATCAATGTTTGCAACCATCAATTCTAAAATTCAAGCAAGAACTAGGCTAGATATCATAAACCCAATCATAAATAATCCCTAAATCATACGCCCATTAAGTACCCATAATAGGTTTGGGTCACAACCCTAGATAAGGGTTTAGCTACTCATGGAAAATGAAGAAATTAAAGAAGAAACTAAGATAAAATCCATAATAGATAATTAAGGAAAGAAAATCTAATGTTTAAATGCTAAACTAGTACAAAGTTACCCAGTACAGTAAATAAAAACGACTCTCTATTCTCAGGTGCACAAAACTTAACCTAAAAATGGCAAAAATATCTATTTATACCCAGCTAAAAATAACTGACAAAATTTCCCCTACAAAGGTTGTGCGGCCGCACAAGTCTGTGTGCAGTCTGCATTTTTAGGATGACTTGACTTGATGTCTTTCTGAGGCTGCATAAATTTGGGTGCGGTCGCACTTCCTCTGATTATACGGACCGCACATTTCTGAGTGTGGCCACACTCTTGATATTTGGTGGAAACTAGGCTCATTCAGCGGACCGCACATTTATGAGTGTGGCTGCACAATAAAAGTGCGGTATGCACATCTTCAAGCTCCCAAAACACAAGTCTCTGAATCTAGTCTTCTCTGGCCTTACAATAATTGTGCGGTCCGCACTTTGTGAAGGAAATCTATCAGTGTCTCTTCAGAGTTTGCGGCCGCACACAGTATTGTGCAGTCTGGACTTTGGTCCTTTTTGTCTTGGTTTGGTCCTTGTCCAATTTTACTCCTTTTTGAGTTGATTTTTGTATTGGTAAAAAGAGCTTCACACGTGTAATAAATCTTGATGACTCAGCAGTCTACATGGAGCAATGAAGACACGACAACTAGACGGGACTCTATGAAGAGGTATGAGGCAAAGAGGCACGACAAATCACACCCACGGGTTAATTAGCTACGGAAGTCTCAACCTAATAGAGAAGATGAAGAGACACGGTCAAAATGTATCTGGGCGGAACAAAGGGCAGATTCAGAAATATTCAATTAGTGATCCACACGTTACACAAAATTCATGCAACAGTTACGGTTACTCATTGTAACGTTACATTAATGTCATAATTAGTCACTAATGCTCAATCACTGAAAAAGGCAGACGTTATATTAGGAAATTCCCTATATAAGGGAGTAAAATATAACCTGTAAAGGGACATCCGAACTACTATTGCAATACACTTTACTTTTCGTACATCTCATTGATTTTTCTTTATTACTTACAATCAGTCTTTCCTTGGTTATCAGAAACCCGTGTTCATCCTAAAAATAGCTTTGGTCAAAGGATCCAATTCTTTGGTTAAATAATTTTCACTTTTTTGGCTCGTTTCCCAATATTCCTACAAGAAAGAACATTTAATTAGTTCTCGGGAATACCTTTAAGCATTTTTGAGCTAAAATATGAGTAAAAGAGAGTAAATAAGCAGTCAAAATCCCTACTTATCAGGTACCCGCTTAAACGACCCGCCCCACTCCATTTTTGATCCCGGCCGTTGATCTCAAATGATCAACGGCCCATAATAATCCCCCTCCTTTCTTTATATCCTTATAACCCTAACCCTAGAGACCACTCATGTTATCCAGTCGCCTCTATAATCTCTCGAACCTTCCCATTTCTTCTCCAAACCTGGTATCCGTTGCCTGATTCTCTCTGATTTTGAACTAGTAATGGAATCTACCAGTGACCTACTTACCTTATTATCCCTCTCCCATTATTGGTCATCCGTTTAGGGTATCACAAAGGTACTTGCCTAACTATGGCAAGTACCACTTCCAAGATTGGGCTGGAACAACTCAAATCTTTGGATTTTAGGCAGTTTTCTGTCTATATATGCTCAACAAGGAGCGATTTGCACCTTTGATTTGATTTTCAAGCAACTGGAACCAACTAGGGTTTAAGATTCTACATCTCCTCTATTCATTCTAATTTGCGTGCGATATTTTCTTTCCTTGTTTATGTTTAATCGATTCTTTTCCTTGTTTGGTCGTTCCATTTTAACACTATATAAAACCTTCCCTTAATTCCCCTAAAAGGGACCTTAATCACTATTATCCTTTCATTCTCACTCGTTATACTCTAAAATCTGAGATCTTGGCCGGCTAAAACTCAAGGCCATCCAAATTCGATTGTGTTCTTTCTCAGTGCGAGCACTGCCCGGGGTTCATTCGAAACCCTTGGGAACTCTGGCACACTGGGATGTTGGGGATTCTGCTGCTCTTTGCTACTGTTAATTGAATTACCTCTGGAAATTACTCTTCTCATTTGTTTGCTCGTAAATTTGTAACTAGTAAGTATCTTTGACTCTCACAATGTCATGTTTTCTGTGCTTGTGTTCATGCTTTGTATATCTATGTCTCTTAAACTTCGATGAACCAACATGCCTCTATGTTTATGGTCCTCTTTGCTTTGAAGCTATGTAGTCTTATATTTCCTAGCATTAGAACTTGCCTAAGGCTCTAAGTTTCGTACTGTCTTAAGCCTACTTAGCTTAGTGTGTTTGTGTATGGATAAATGCTATTCTGATACCTGTCATGAGTTAATCTCCCTGCTTGTTTTTGTTTCCTGTGATAGATTAATTCACACACATAATTTGTCCTCATGTATTATTTCCTATTGCATCATTCCTGTACATCCTTGTTAATTCTTTATGGTTGATCTATGAATGTAATTTTTAAATGCTAGTATTGCTTGAACTTCTGAACCACCATGACATGTTTTTTTTCTACTTGTAAAGTATAATGTATGTTCCTGATTTGTTCACGTTTGTGTTCCTCAAATGTTGCCTAAGACTTCAGTACATAGCCTTTTCTTTATATATGTTTAACTAGTCTCAGTCTTGATGCCTACCTATCCTGTTAATCTTGGCAATGTTTCTGAACTTTGGTAGTATGACTGATACACAACATGCTAAGTTTTCCCATGTGATTGTTTGTCAACCATTGTAGACTATGCCCACTAGCCTATTTTTCATGCTCAGTAGGCTTCCATGTTAGAATTTCTATTTGCAAACTGCTATTTCACTTGTTCCTATCCTTGATTCTGCTAGACCTTCATGTAAAACTCTTATGTCTAAAGTCCTTTAGGCTAATTTGGATCATGCTTTAGTTTACAACTCTTTTTGGAATGGTTCATTATCTTATAGTGGTCAATTATGTCGCTCTTAAACTTTCTTTCTGGAATTACAAGCCTCGACTTGCCTCATATGTATCTTGTGTGCCTTCAATCTAGCCTAGCCCTGTTTATATGTCTTAATTAGAGATGTTGTTAGCTATAGCTTTAAGAATTAAGTGTCTAAGATTTCTAGTTAATCTCTAAATAGTTTGTCGTTTGTATGGCTGAACTTGACATCCATTTAGGTAAAGTAAGTCATTCATTTGGGCCTTGTATGTTGGACCTGCCGTGGTACTGGAAGTCTGGGATGCACTATCTACATTTGGAGTTTGGACCTACTGTTCATATGAAGTTCTAAGCCTGTTTGAAGGCCCGGATATGCTACTGGGTTATTCTGTATTCATGTTTGGGTCTGTAATCATTCAATATGGTATGCAATAATTTGTAATAATGAATGATGGGGAATTTATAAAAGGGGGGTGGGATTCTTTAAATTTCGCATGAATGGGTAGAAAGCATGCCTATAGTACCTATGTTTTCTACTTGTTGTTTTCGCTTAGAACTTTTCTGTACACCGATAGACATCATGCCTATAGGAAATCACACATTTCACTCAACTTGTCTAATACATGTGTACTATCCAAAGTATGTTAGTTTAAGCAAATGTTGTACCTGCTTCTATGCCTACTACTGTGTGATATTGGACGTCATGTCTACAAAAATCGACATCTGTAATTACTTGTTAGATAGCATGCCTACAGGATATAATAATACATGCCTATGCTAATGCTCATCTTGATACCATGACTATAGGATTTTAACTAACTAATTAGTCATTTCTGTCGCTTTCATTATACTGCCTAGTGATATGATATGCCTATAGGGGATAAAGTATTATAAAATCAAGTTAAAATTCCGACTGTTAAAATCATGTCTCTAGAATACTCTCACTCGCCTAGAAAGCCTGTCTATAAAAAATGTTGTTAATCTTGAGTTTTTCGCAATACCTATAATCTGCAAATTCTTTAGTCTAAAGCCACATTATTATTTGTACAATACTGGAAATCAAAATTATAGAAACCATTCTTACAGGACTTAACGGCTCTAATGTGCCTCAACTCTGAAACTATATACTGCCTAATCTGATTGCGTGCATTCGTTGTTTATGTGTGGAGGCTAACTTGGGCCTTTAATTATCTATACATGAAGTCCTATTTATTTTTAATGTCACCTAGTTTTATCATTTTGAGGAGCCTAAGTAATTCTAGAACCACCCAAATAGAGGTCCAGAGCCTCCTGGACCATAGGCATGGGACGGGTAGTGCACACGTAGTGTGAGATTTAGAAGTGAATTAGAGCGCTTTTAAGTAAATAGCTTTAACATAGTAATTGGGTAGCAGGAGATGATAGTCTGTGCCTACTGAATAGAATGAGCAATCCCTATCTTAAGGGAGTTGCGAAGTATTGTTTATGTTGCACAGGGTGATCCTTTAGGCTAAAATACTTAGGACCCCCCCCCCCCCTTTC
>ML411550.1:44520-138744 GCA_005239525.1 Nicotiana knightiana
TTTCCTTTTATATGCTTAGTCGTTTAATATAAACTAATGTAAGTTATATCATTATAGTCATTAAGATTTGTACCCGTTTGTCATAATAAAATTTTTTGACTTCTAATCTCTCTTTATTTATTTGATCACCCAGCCTAATTATATAATTCACGTGGTTTAAAGTTCGGCCAGGATCCACAGTTGTGAACCTCGGAGAGTGCCTAAAACCTTCTCTTCGAGGTAATGTGAACCCTTACCCGATATTTGGTGACATAGACTAGACAAACATAATTATTTGCAAATAGGTGCCCTAACGCACCTTAAAATTGTTAGGTGGCGACTCTTCTTTTTTAATACCTATCTTCCATGTAAAACCGTTTACACACGTCGAAGCCCGATTTCGTGAGAAAACTGGGCGCGACAAGATGCATTTAGATATAAGAGTGACCTCCATAAGTACTTTAATACATACATTTCATTGTTCAACACCCCATACTTATATCAAACCATAATTCCACATTCACATCAATACACATTAACTCTCAACTTCTTTAAGCACAATTACATAAAGAGTTACCACTATCAAGGAATATTTTTCACAATCATACAATTATTTTTTCTTTATTTTCTTTTTCCATTCAAGTGGCTCTTACTTTTTCAAAACATTTCACCTTTCTCTTTATTTCATTAGTTCCACTTAAAGCCAAACCAACCACCCCACACTTAAACTTGTACCAAGTTCATAATAAATTCAAGTGCTCACGAAAGGTAAATGGTTCATATAGATGGTCAATTCAAACAAAGGGGTAAGGCTTGTAATGTGGTTGCCAAAGAAACAGGATTACAGGCTCAAAGGGGTTAGCTAAGATACATAACAATTAGGTGGGTAAAAGCATATAACTGGATCAACAAAGAAAGGCCTATATCGTTTCCAAGACTGAATAAAACTACCATTTTACTTGGAAAATACATGGGGAAAGTTCTAGACATCAAATGCAAAACACATAATAACACAAAACCTCACACCCACATGGCACATAACTCACTCAAGATTGGATTTTCAAGACACTCTAGTCAAAGCAGTTAAGCAAAGTTAAAATCATATAGTTTAAGACATTTATACAAGAGTCAAAAACTGAGCTTAAGTGTCACAACTAAAACACTCACTATTCTCAAGGCATAATACAATTAAGAGATATTGCTGTCATTTCAAATCATAGCACAAGGTTCCCTACTCCTACAAAATAAAAAACTAACTACACCCGGTTTAAACAAAGCCCTTGAAAAAGAACTGCGGCAAAAGAACAATCAGGGGGAATTATTACACTACCTACAAAAAAATCTTTTTTATTTTTTTTTATTTTGACTTTACACCCTCAAGGAACCCGTCAAATGATATCCATCGTCGGGAAAAATCAAAATTTTTTGTTTTATGGTTTTTTTCTATCTCTAACTACTAAAACAACAAAAACCAACACATATACATACAACATACAATTATCCCCCACCACACACTTTAAATTATGGCATGTACCCATGACACACAATTAAAAAGCGTAAGGTAAAGGAAACTTCTCTAAATATCTAGTCGGGGTCTGAGTTGAAGTCGCGATCCATTTCACGCGCCCGAACTAGTGCACACATCCATGAAGACAACTTCTTCTTAGCATTTTTGGGGTACACCCCACACTTATCTTTCTCACTCGTCGCATCCTTCTCTTTTGAAATCTTCACTTTCCATTCAACACTTGCAGCTGACTTCTCCTTTTTAACCCCCGTTTCTACATTCATCTCAAAAGTCACAGTCTCCTCGTCCACTCTAAGCATGATTCTTCTATCGTGTATATCTAAGATTGCTCTAGCCATTTCTAAGAATGGTCTTCCAAAGATGAGAGGGACCTCCTTATTCTCCTCCATATTCACCACTATAAAATCTACAGGAAATACAAACTTATCTACCCACACTAAGAAATCTTCCACTATCCCCTAGGGTATCAAAGTTGTTTGATTTGCCGGCTACAAAGATATTGGTGCTGACCTTATATCTCCAATATCATTCTCCTATTTTCTAGAAATAGATAGAGGCATTAAATTAATTTAGGCACCAGAATCACATAGAGACTAACCAAAATTAATAAAGGCTAAAGAGAAAGGTACAGTAAAACTCCCTATATTTCCACACTTTTGTGGGAGTTTGTTTTGCAAGATTGCACTGCAATGCTCTGCGAGCTTGAATACTGAGGTCTCTTCTATCTTCCTCTTCTTTGTCAGGATCTCCTTCAAGTATTTAGCATAAGATGGAATTTGGGAGAGCACTTCTGTGAATGGCAAATTTACATTAACCTATTTTAGAATATCTAAAAATCTCTCATATAGCTTATCCGACTTTTCTCTATATAACTTTTGGGCAAAAGGTAAAGCAGGCATGTGCTTGCTCTCTTCACGATCCTCCTTACTCGAATTCTCTTCCTTCTTCTTTTTGTCAGCTCCCTTCTTGAATTTCTTCGTCTTATCAACTTCATTTTTCAACTGCTCCCCACTTACTTTTTCAGGTATCGCATCTTTTTCGACTATGGTGGGATCTTTCAATACTTGTCCACTTCTCAAAGTTACACCATTCATTGTTTCCTTAGGGTTTGTTTCAGTATCAGCTGGCAGAGTACCTGGGATACTTTCAGATAATATTGTTGCAATCTGTCCCACTTGTCTCTCCTGATTTCGAAGACCAATATCTATTTCTTTAATAGCTGCTCCATGTTCCCTTATAGGTGCGCTATGAATTTCAAGCTTCTCATCAGTTTTCTGAATGAAGGCCTTCATGAGATCTTCTATGCCAGACTGAATATGTTGTTGAGGCTGAAATTGCTGCCTTTGCTGATTTTGGTAAGCTGGGATCCTTTTCCCTGGAGTCTAGAATTATTTTGTTTCCATGCATTCGCAGTACCTCCAGGTGAAATCCATGAAAAGTCGGGGTGTCTCTGACCCATTGCATCTAAGTTGTAATTTCCCACAACATTCATTTCCTCAATTTTGGCCTGGCACTCATGAGTAGGTGTCCTTTTCCACATATATCACAAGCTGCGTGAGCCTCACTCCGTACCTAGGAAAAGGTCATCTTCCTTATCTCCTTTGTCATGGCATCAAGTTGTACCTGCACAGACGTGTTAGCATCAACTTGGTGAACACATGTCGCTCTTCTTCTTTCAGCACTTTCAAAGGGCCACTAATTTTGCATCTTCATATAACTCATCAAGAATAGTGACTATCTCCTCTGGTGTCTTCTTCATCAAGGGACCTCCAACTGTATTGCTCAATGTTCTGTGTGAGGCCAGTGTCAATCCATCCCAAAAGTCCTAGATTTTCATCAAGAGTTCAATTCTATGTTGACAATTTCTGACTATCTCCTTAAACTTCTCCCAAGCTTCAAAAACAGTTTAGTATCTTTCTCGCAGAAGTTATGGATCTCTCTTCTAAACTTTCCCATTTTAGCTGAGTGGATATTTATCAAGAAAATTTCTGGCCATCTCCTCCCATGTTCTAATTAATCCCTGGGGCAAGCTTCGAAGCCACTGCTTCGCATCATCTTTGAGTGTGAAGTGGAATGCCCTTAAATAAAATGCATCTTGTAAAACACCATTGTATTGAAAGGTGTTCCTGATCTCTTCGAATTCCATTAGATGGTTGTTTGGATCTTCGTTCCTCTTTCCTCTGAAGACACAACAGTTTTGAAGGGTTTGGAGCAATCTTTTCTTCAACTCAATAGTGTTTGCTGCCACTGAAGGTGGTCTAATACTTGACAATCTTTGGTTGTAGATCGGTCTAGCATAATCACCAAGTAGTCTCCCAGCACCGGGAGCTATGTTTTTTAACTAGTCTTCACCCACGGATTGATTTCGATTAAGACTATGACCCCTCTCTTCTTCATAAATGTGTTGCACATCTTTAATAGTTGATTCTTCAGCATCCTGTGAACTTTTTCTCGTCGTTAGGATGCCTCTCTTGCAGACAAATCCACAGTATCACCATATCCAACCATATTTTCTTTGGTTGAGGATTGCCCAACCTTCTTAGTATCCTCAGGGAGATTTATTTCCTTCCTCAGTTGTCGCAGTTGTGTTTCTATTTCTAGTTCATATGGTAGCAATTCATTCCCATAAGATCGAGTCATGCACCCTCTTACCTGCAACCTGCGCACAGTCAAAGAACACCAACTGTAAAAAGAGAAAAATAAAAGGAAAAATTCATGAATTAGTACTACAAACTATTTCAAACACTATTGACTGCCAATCCCTGGCATCGACGCTAAAATTTGACGAGCGCACAACACACACTTAAATATGCTAGCTAGTCAAATATAGCATAATATAATATCGTATCCACGGGGATCGGAGTTAAACAATATTACTGTAATTTGTAGCTAGAATGCTATCCAAGATAATCAATAGTTGAGAATGATGTGGTTAAAACTAAAAATTACTAAGAATCTAGATCTAATTGACTAACGACAATCGCAACAAAAGTAAGCAAGGAAGGTTATCAGTGGGAGAAAATAGGGGTTGAAAGGATAGGTGAAAGATAATTGTCTGGGATCGAACTCTTGATAATTCACTTCTAATTTTCGAGTGAGTCTCTCGAACTCACTTAATTATTAGTTCAACACTTAGTACAAACTCCTCTCTTGATTCAACTATCCTCTTTCGATTACTAAGAAGAATTAATGAACTCAACCAACAAGATAATGCAAAGATATCGCAAGTTATGCCTCTCTCGATTACATGAACATGTGAATATAGATGCAACAACTAAATCATCCAAAACGGTTCAATACATAAAAACTAGAGTTAATATCCACAAAACAAATATCAATACACCAAATCCAACGAACCCTAAAGAGAACGACTCCACATGTATGGAATAATTCATCACATATATGTTTAAAGTAACAGAAAATATGAAACAATCTAAACTCTTGTCTTGAGTGAGGATTGAATGATGAATTCCTTGTGCTCTCGCTTCTCCAACTACTCCTTAGACTCCTTAGGTCTTTATATGTGTCAAAAGTCAATAATATTATGTTTTTCCATGTATATATATCAAGTGGGGTCGGGCCAAGATGAAAACACCTTCTCCTTCACGAAATAGGACAATTACTCGGTAAAATTTGCACAGGCGCACTGCATAGGGCGACGCGCCATGCGCGACATTAGTGGGGAAATCCATAGAGTTTATTTCTGACAGACAGCTGGACTTTTGTACAGGCGTGGCGCTCCATGCGCCCCAGGTGTGTTGTTTTCTCAGAGTACGGAATTTTCATCACCTTTCGATATCTAGACGTGGTTTTCGACCCCTGAACGCGATCCCGGCTAAATCCCATGGGCTTTTACTCAGACTTTAAAGCTCTAAATCACTCAAATTCATTCCATAATATCTACATAGCTCGGAATCCTCCTACAAGGCATAACACACACAATTAGTGCAAAACACTAGCGATTAAAGCTCAACTCAATTAAAGTGCAATAAATTAGAGTCCAATAAGAGACTAAAATACGAGATTATAGCCTACCATCAATCAACTAATTATCCAAAAAATATTGGAGGCTCATATTAAAACTCCTTAGGATGGAAAAAGATGCATTCAAGATCTTTTTCCAATTTATGAATATACGATAATGATAAATTATAAGTATCTCCCAAAATCACAGAGGAAAATATTTTAATATTTATTACTTATATTTTATAAAATGTAAATAAAACTAAAGAAAGTAAATCTATAATATATTGCACCAAACACGCCTTTGTTTCATGCTCTACCTAATTGTCACAACTCGAAATTCCCACCGTTGGGACCGTGATGGAGCCTACCATTTCACTTGCTAGGCAAGCCAACGTTAGTGGGTTCTTAATGCCATCTTTAGCCATTATCAATAATAAGAACAATTAAGATAAACAGAAACTAAAACTGCTTTGTTGAATAACATAAACCCGTAATATCTTAAACATTTAGGATTTGGAGTCAAAACTCACGAGCTACTGTGATTTACTACAAAAAGAGTCTGAAAAGGAAATACACTGTTCTGAAGTAAAGAAACAGTAAATGATAAAACTAGGAAGAGACTCCAGGGTATGCGGACGCCACCAGATCTACCTTGGGTCTCCTGATAGCAAATCCAGCAGCAAACCTCTTGATCAGCTAAGGCCGACACCAAAATCTGCACAAGAAGTGCAGACTGTAGTATGAGTACAACCGACCCCATATACTCGTAAGATTCGAGCCTAAACTCGAGGAAGAGTGACGAGGCTAAGATAAGACAGCCACATATGAAACATGTGCCGATAACAACATATGTACAAGAAAGACAACAATAACAGCTAAAGCATAAACTACTGGGAGAGGAACATGCTAAAGGGGAAAACAAGATATAAGAGCTACTGAATATATGATAACCAAAACAGCCGATATGCCTTTAATCGATAAAATAAAGTAAACACAATAAAAGAAGTTTCACGGCATCACCCTTCGTGCTTTTACTCTCAACCTCACAATGAAACAAAATGTTGCACGACATCATTCTTCGTGCTTTTACTCTCAACCTCACAATGTAAATCAACAATATGGCACGGCATCAACCTTCGTGCTTTACACTCTCAATATGGCAATGCATCACCCTTCGTGCATTAACACTCACAATATGGCACAGCATCACCCTTCGTGCATTAACACTCACAATATGGCACGGCATCACCCTTCATGCATTAACACTCTCCCTCATCACAAAATAATGATCAATATAGAGTAGGGAGATACAATTCAACAACAACAAGCTTTACCTCAACAATGGTTTTACAATACCAATCTCAACTTTAGATTCAATTCTCAATTATCACCAAAAGCCCGTAAACACAATAAGACTATCAATTTAGCAAGCCACTAATCTATGCATGGATAACGACTTAAATTAAGTAATAAACTACATGGAACAAACCCACCAACATGCTATAACCCTACAAACAACGCATAAGTACTCGTCACCTCACATATACATTGTACCTAATATAAAAAAAAGTAGCAATTAGGCAAACAAATCATGTTCCTTCGAGTCAAGGTTAATAATGACACTTACCTCGCTCCAAAAGGCGCACTTAAAGCTCAATCACAGCTTTGCCTCTCAAACAAGCCTCTGAACCAATAGATTCTAGCAATTTACCAACCAAACGGTTCAAATTAAGCCTTAGGAACTACCCATGATTGCAAAAAATTCAATTTAGACCATTTTTTAAAAAGTCAACAAAAGTCAACCCTCGGGCTTGCTTGCTCCAATCCCGAAGTTCGGACCATAACCTGATTATCCATTCATCCCCGAGCCCGGTTATGTAATTGAGGTCTAACTCACCAATTTTCCAAATCCATAATTTCTACCCAATTCCACCATGAGAGCACTAGATTTTAGGTAAAACGCAATCCGTCGCAAATGCGAAGAATGTCCTAGGCCTACGGTCATCGAAAATGTGAACCAGTCTTCGCAAATGCAGACCGTGAGGATCACAAATGCCACTCTGAGCTTCGCAATTGCGAAGGTCCACACCCAGCCCCACTGCTCGCAGATGTGATGGTCTCTTTACAAATATGAGGCTCGCATTTGCGAATCAGACCTTGCAAATGTGAGGCTCGCATTTGCGAGTCAGACCTCGCAAATGCGAAGTCTGCAGATCTGATACAACAACTACTATGTTTACCAAGTTCAATTCAATCTGTAGCCTATATGAAACTCACCTGAGGCCTCAGGCCTCTATACCAAAAGTGCACATAAGTCCAAAAAGATCATACGAACTTACTCGTGCGTTCAAATCGCCAAAATAACACCTAGAACTATGAATTGAACACCAAATCAATGAAATTTTCAAGAAAACTCTGAAACTTCTATTTTCACAACCGGACGTCCGAATCACGTCAAACCAACTCCGTTTTTCATCAAATTTCACAGACAAGTCATAAATATGGTATTGAACCTATACCAGGTTCCGGAACTAAAATACGGACCCGTTATCCAAAAAGTCAAACTTTGGTTAAACATTTCAGATTCATTAAGCCTTTAACTTTCAACTTTCGTCAAAGTCTGATATCTTGGGCTAGGGACTTCCGAATTCGATTTTGGGAATATGCCCAAGTCCCAAATCACGGTACGGACCCACTGGGACCGTCAAAATACGAATTCTGATCTGTTTACTCAAATTGTTGACCGAAGTCATCTCAAATGAAATTTTTAGGCAAACATTCTTATTTTTCTCAGTTTTTAACATAACAACTTTCCGGAAACATGCCCCGACTATGAATGCAAATAGAGAAAGGATAAAATGAGGTGTTTAAAGATTAAAAGCATAGAATTGGGTTCTAACACATAAGATGACCTTTCAGGTCATTACATTCTCCACTTTTAAAACAACCGTTCATCCTCGAACGGACATAGAAAAGTACCTGAACTGGTGAAAAGGTTGGGATATCTACTCCGAATGTCCGACTCGGACTCCCAAGTAGCTGCCTCGATGGGCTGACCTCTCCACTGCATTCGAACTGAAGGATAACTCTTCGACCTCAACTGACGAACCTGTCGGGCTAGAATAACCACCTGCTCCTTTTCGTAAGTCAAATTCTTGTCCAACTGGACAGAGCTAAAATCTAAGACATGGGACGAATCGCCGTGGAACTTTCGGAGCATGTACACATGGCACACCGGGTAACTACTAATAACCCCAGTGGACACATGGAACACCCTCTCCGAAATCTCAAAGTGCCTGATATACCTAAGGCTCAACTTGCCCTTCTTTCCGAACCTCATTACACTCTTCATGGGTGATACCCGGAGCAAAACTCTCTGCCCGACCATGAATGAAACATCTCGAACTCTACGGTCAGCATAAATTTTTTGCCTAATTCAAACCACCTAACCGGCGACCGGCACCGTCTACTGTATAATGCCTTATAGGGAGCTATCTGAATGCTCGACTAGTAGCTTTTAATGTAGGCGAACTCTGCAAGGGGCAAGATATGATCCCACAATCCTTGGAATTCTATAGCACATGTGCGGAGCATATCCTCCAATATCTAGATAGTACGCTCAGACTGTCCGTCCGTCTAAGGATGAACAATTATGCTCAACTCAACCCGCGTGACCAACTCACATTGTACTGCCCTCCAGAAGTGCGAGGTGAACTGCGTACCTCGATCAGAAATGATAGACACGGGCACACCATGAAGACGGAAGATCTCACAGATGTAGATCTCAGCTAACTGCTCTGAAGAATAAGTAACTTCCACAGGAATGAAATGTGCTGACTTGGTCAGCCTGTCCATAATGACCCAAACTGCATCGAGCTTCCTTTGAGTTTGTGGGAGTCCAACAACGAAATCCATAGAGACACACTCCCACTTCCACTCAGGAATCTCTATCTTCTGAAGAAAACCACCATGTCTCTGCTGCTAATACTTTACTTGCTGACAATTTAGACACCGAGCTACATAAGCAACTATATCCTTCTTCATCCTCCTCTACCAATGAATAGAGTACCGGGAACTGTGGGCCTTCTCTAGAATCAACTCACAAAGTCCATCAATATTAGGCACACAAACACGACCCTGCATCCTTAAGACTTTGTCATCTCCAATAGTAACCTGCTTGGCACTACCGTGACGCACTGTGTCCCTAAGGACCGACAAATGTGGGTCGTCATACTGTCGATCTCTGATGCGCTCAAATAAATAAGACCGAGCGACTGTACAAGCTAGAAGATGGATGGGCTCTGAAATATCCAACCTCACAAACTGGTTAGCTAAAGTCTGAACATCTAATGCAAGCAGCCTCTCACCGACTTGAATGAACGCAAGGCTTCCCATACTCGTTGCCTTTCTACTCAAGGCGTCGGCCACCACATTGGCCTTCCTAGAATGATACAAGATTGTGATATCATAGTCTTTCAATAGCTCCAACCACCTCCTCTGCCTCAAATTGAGATCCTTTTTCTTGAATAAATATTGAAGGCTCCGATGATCCGTGAAGACCTCACACGACACACCGTAAAGGTAGTGCCTCCAAATCTTCAGCCATGAACAATGGCTGCCAACTCTTAATCATGGACAGGGTAATTCTTCTCATGAACCTTCAACTGCCGTGATGCATATACAATCACCCTGCCCTCCTACATCAATACCGAACTGAGCCCAACATGGGACACATCACAATATACCGTATTAGATCTTGAACACATCAATGTCGGCGTTGTAGTAAAAGTAGTCTTGAGATTCTTAAATCTCGTCTCACACTCGTATGACTATCTAAACGGGGCACCCTTTTGGGTCAACCTAGTTAATGGGGCTTCTATAGATGAAAACTCCTCCACAAAGCGACGGTAATATCCCGCCAAACCCAAGAAACTCCTGATCTCCATAGCGGAAGTGGGTCTAGGCCAGTTTTGAACTACCTCAATCTTCTTAGGATCTACCTAAATGCCCTCTACTGATATAACGTGCCCCAAGAAAGCGACTGAATCCAACCAAAACTCGCATTTTGAAAATTTAGCATATAATTGGCTGTCTCTCAAAGTCTGAAGTACAATCCTAAGATGTTGCTCGTTCTCCTCTCGACTTCGGAAGTAGATCAAGATATCATCAATAAACACAATCACAAAGGATTCCAAATAACACTTGAACACTCGGTTCATCAAATCCATAAATGCTGCTGGGGCATTTGTCAACCCAAAGGACATCACTAGAAACTCATAATGCCCGTACCGAGTCCAAAATTTTATCTTAGGGACATCGGATGCCCTAATCCTCAACTGATGGTAGCCATACCTAAAATCAATCTTCGAAAACCCCTTGGCACCCTGAAGATGGTCAAATAAGTCATCAATACTCGCAATGGATACTTGTTCTCGATGGTGACTTTGCTCGACTGCCAATAATCTATGCACATCCTCATTGATCCATCCTTCTTCTTCACGAACATCACAGGTGCACCTCAAGGCAAGACACTAGGTCTAATGAAGCCCTTATCAAGGAAATCTTGCTATTGTTCCTTCAAATCCTTCAGCTCTTGCGGGGCCATACGGTATGTAAGAGTGGAAATGGACTGAGTGCTCGGAGCCAAATCAATACAAAAATAGATATCCTTGTCGGGTGGCATCCCCGGCAGGTCTGCAGGAAACACCTTTGGAAACTCACGAACAACTAGTACTTAATCCAGAAGAACCTCCACACTAGAATCATGAACATAAGCCAAATAAGTTATACACCCCTTCTCGACCATATATCGAGCTTCATACAAGAGATAACACTACTGGTAGAATGGCATGGATTCCCCCTCCACTCTAATCGAGGAAACCCCGGCAAGGCTAAGATCACCGTCTTGGCGTGACAGTCCAATATAGCATGATAAGGTAACAGTCAATCCATACCCAAGATAACATCAAAATCAACCATATCGAAAAGTAAAAGATCTACACTAGTCTCAAGACTCCCAATGGTGGCCATACACGAACGATAAACACGATCTACAATAATAACATCCCCCACAGGTGTGGACACATACACAGAAGCACTCAACGAATCACGAGGCATAACTAAATATAAAGCAAAATAGGATGACATACAGGAGTAAGTGGAACCCAGATCAAATAGAACTGAAGCATCTCTACTGCAAACTGAAACAATACTTCTGATAACGGCGTCGGATTACCCAGCCTCAGGCCTGGCTGGAAAAGCATAGCATCGGGGTTGGGCCCTACCACTCTGAACTACATCTCTAGGACGGACCTTGGATGGCTGGTCTACACCTCTAGCGGCCTGACCTCCACCTCTGGTTGCCTGACTCTACATGTAGTTGGTTGAGCGGGCGGTACAGCACCCAGTGTTGGAATTATGGCACGAGAACCCTGATGATGTGAACCGCTGCACGAGGGAAAAACCTAGCAATGTGCCTTCGATCACCACAAGTATAACACGACCTCGACTGTTGTGGCTGCTGGTTGTGAAACTGACCCTGTCGACCTGAGTAACCACCCTAAAAACTCTAGAGCGGAGATGCACTAATAGGAGCTGGTGGTGCACTGTAGGCTAGCTTATCAAAATAAGGTATATGAGGGCCACGACTACCTGGAGCACCATGGGATGCCTGGAGTGCTGAATGAAATGGCCTGGGAGGATGGCCTCCACCAAAAGTACGCTTGCCTCCAAATGAGGCACTGCTGAACCCACCGGAATGACAAGGTCTCTTGTCAGACCCTTGATCTCCCTGAGTAAGAACCACCTCGACTCGCCTAGCAACATTGGCAGCCTCCTTCAAAGAAATCTTACTCCCAGTCTCCTTAGCCATCTACAATCTGAAAGGCTGAGCAAGTCCCTCAATAAACCTCATCACTCTCTCTCTGTAGGAAGTTGAAGAAGAGCATGATAGGCCAAATCCACAAAACGGGTCTCATAATGAGTAACAGTCATGCTGCCCTGCTGGAGACGCTCGAACTGACGGCGATGATCCTCTCTCAAAGTGATAGGGAGGAAGTTCTCTAGGAAGAGCTGAGAGAACTAGTTCCAAGTAAGAGCAGGCGACCCGCTGGTCTGCTCAACAAATAATATCTCCATCATTTCTTGGCGGAAACAGTCATCTGAAATGCAGCAACATCGACCCCATTGGTCTCTACTATACCCATGTTCCGTAGTACCTCATGAGAGCTGTCAAGATACTCCCGGGGGTCCTCTAAAGATGCACCATTGAAGTGAACTGGATAAAGCTTGGTGAAATTGTCCAATATCCATAAACCTTAAGACATAGTTGGCCCATCACCGGCATGTGCCACAACAACCGGCTGAACTACTCTGACTGCTGAGCTGGTGGAGTCTGATACTGGGGATTCATCTGCTCTGAAGTGTGAGTAACAGGAGTCTATTATCCTCCTCCAGCCTGAGAGACGGTTGGTTCCATGTGCGCCAGTCTAGGCCACACTATCTATAAGGCCCACCAAATGGACCTAAGGGTCCTGAAGAACTAGGGTGGCAATGAACCCCCTCGGAACCTGATTTAGCCCGGTAGGAACAGTCTAGGATGGAACCTCCTCGTCAAACTCTACCTGAGGCTCCACTGTTATGGTTGCTGCTCGGGATCTGGTGCTGAGCCTTGCCCCTACCTCGGCCTCTGCCCCTCGTAGGAGCTACCGCTGGAGGCTCTGCCTTGTGCTCAGCTGAATATGCCATACGTTTTCTCACCATATGCGATAGAATAAGAGTAGAAAAGTTCAATTAGCATTGAGAGAACAAAATCGCACGATAGAGAAGAATAGAAGCGAAATGTGTTCCTAAAATTCATAGCCTTTAGAAGATTAGTACAGACGTCTCCATACCGATCCTCCAGACTCTACTAAGCCTGCTCGTGAATTTTGAGACCTAGGCAACCTAGTGCTTTGATACCAACTTGTCACGACCCGAAATTCCCACCGTCGGGACCGTGATGGCGCCTAACATTTCATTTGCTGGGAAAGCCAATTTTAGAGGGTTATTAATGACAACTTTATTCATTATCAATTATAAGAAAAATTAAGCTAAACAAAAACTAAAACAACTTTGTGAAATAACATAAACCCGTAATATCTTAAACATTTAGGATCTAGAGTTACAACTCACGAGCTATTATGATTTACTACAAATAGATTCTGAAAAGGAAATACATTGTCCTGAAGTAAAGAAACAGTACATGATAAAACTAGGAAGAGACTCCAGGTTTTGCGGACGTCAGCAGATCTACCTTGGGTCTCATGAAAGAAAATCCAGCAGCAAACCTCTCGATCAACTAGGGCCAGTACCAAAATCTGCACAAGAAGTGAAGAGTGTAGTATGAGTACCACCGACCCCATGTACTTGTAAGTGTCGAGCCTAAACTCGACAAAGAGTGACAAGGCTAAGACAAGACACCCACATATTAACCATGTGCATATAATAGTATATGTACAAGAAAGACAACAATAACAGCTAAAGCATAAACTTTTGGGAGGGGAACATGCTAAAGGGGAAAATAAGATATAAGAGCTACTGCATATATGATAACCAAAACAGTCGATATGCCTTTAATCAGTAAAATCAATTAAACACAATAAAAGAAGTTGCACGGCATCACCCTTCGTGCTTTTACTCTCAACCTCACAATGAAATAAAATGTTGCACGACATCACCCTTCGTGCTTTTACTCTCAACCTCACAATGTAAATCAACAATACATCACGACATCCCCCTTCGTGCATTACACTCTCAATATGGAACGACATCACCATTCGTGCATTAACTCTCACAATATGGCACGACATCACCTTTCGTGCATTAATACTCACAATATGGAACGTCATCACTCTTCGTGCATTAACACTCTCACTCACCACACAACAATGATCAATATAGAGTAGGGAGATAGAATTCAACAACAAGAAGCTTTACCTCAACAACGGTTCTACAATACCAATCTCAACTTTAGATTCAATTCTCAATTATCTTCAAAAGTCTGTAAAAACAATAAGACTATCAATTTAGAAAGTCACTAGTCTAAGCATGGATAACGGCTCAAAGTAAGTAATAAACTACATGGAACAAGCCCACCCGCATGCTATAACCCGACAAACAACGCATAAGTACTCATCACCTCACATATACGTTGTACCCAATATCAAAACAAGTAGAAAATAGGCAAACAAATCATATTCCATCGATTCAAGGCTAACCACGACACTTACATCGCTCCAAAAGGTCCACTCAAAGCTCAATCACATCTTTGCCTCTCAAACAAGTCACTGAACCAATAGAATCTAGAAATTTACCAACCAAATGATTCAAATTAAGCCTTAAGAACTACCCACGATTGCAAAGAATTCAATGTAGGCCATTTTTGAAAAAGTCAACCCCCAGGCCTGCTTTGTCCAATCCCGATGTTCGGACCAAAATCCGATTACCCATTCACCCCCGAACCCGGTTATGTAATTTGTTTTGGAATCCGACCTCAATTTGAGGTCTAAATCCCCAATTTTCCAAATCTCTAATTTCTACCCAAAACCCCCAATTCCACCATGAAAACACTAGATTTTAGGTTAAAAACTTGTTAAATGTAATGGAAGATTCAAAGGAAATAGGTTAGGATCACTTACCAATGATTTGGGGAAGAAGGAGTCTTGAAAAAATCGCCTCTAAGATTTTAGGTTTGAAAATTTGAAGAATGAACCAAAAATCTCGTCTAAGTCATATTTTGTTCAGCTGCAGATGTCGCATTTGCATCCTGGATGCGAACCCGTAAATGCGAACAATCCTTCGCAAATGCGAAGAATGTCCTAGGCATGTTGTCATCACAAATGTGAACCATATTCGCAAATGCGGACTGTGAGGATCGAAAATGCGACCCTGGGTTTCGCAATTGCGAAGGTCCATCCCAGCACCACTGTTCGCAAGTGCGATGGTCTCTTCGCAAATGCGAAGTCTGCAGATCTGATACACCAACTGCTATATTATCCAAGTTCAATTCACTCTGTAGTCTATCCGAAACTCACTTGAGCCCTCAAAGCTCTAAACCAAAACTGCATACAATACCAAAAATATCATACAAACTTGCTCGCGCAATCAAATCGCCAAAATAACACCTAGAACTATGAATTGAATACCAAATCAAATGAAATTTTTACGAAAACTTTGAAACTTCTATTTTAAAAATCGGACGTCTGAATCACGTCAAACCAACTCTGTTTTTCATCAAATTTCACAGACAAGTCATAAATATAGTATTGGACCTATACCGGGTTCCGAAAAAAAAATATGGACCCGTTATCCTTGGCTAGGGACTTCCGAATTTGATTCTGGGAATACGCCCAAGTCTCAAATCACGTTATGAACCCATCGGGACCGTCAAAATAGGAATCCAGTTTCGTTTACTCAAAATGTTGACCGAAGTCAACTCAAATGAAGTTTTTAGGCAAACATTCTTATTTTTCTCAGTTTTTAACATAACAGCTTTTTGAAAACCTACTCGGACTATGCATGCAAATCGAGAAAGGATAAAATAAGATGTTTAAAGCTTAAAAGCGTTGAATTAGGTTCTAACACATAAGATGACCTTTCGGGTCATCACACTAATATAATATTTGTTAACCAATTTATTTTTCTTCTCCAGTCGTGTTTCTTCATAGTTTGCATCTTTTATCTTGGTTGAGTCGATGCAACATATTTATCTATCCTTTGTAGTGTCGTTCCCAATGATAATTCTTTCAATATAAAAGTAAATATTAATATTTTTTGTGCATGATATAATGCAATGTATGTGAATATGCACATATAAATGCACGTGCGAACATACATACATACATACATACTATTATATATACATGCGATAATTTTAGTAATCGTGAAGTATAATTTTAGTAATACTTCCATCTTGTAGATATTGTTTAACATTTTCCATTGGTAGAACCTATTATCGTTAGTATATTAAAATAAGTTTAGTAAAAAACTGAAATTTTATAATGTAACGACATGACCGGTCGTTTTGATCATTTGCACTTCGCTCGATAGTTTGGGGGCACGAGTAACTCCGTATGATATATTAGGATTTGTGTGCAAAAATTGAGTTCATTCCTAGTTTATTTGATATGTTTCGACGCGAGTTTTTGGAAGTCGAAAGTTCATTAAGTTTGATTTGAGATGCGTTTCGTCGTTTCGATGTTGTTATGCGTGATTTGAGGTCTCGAATAGGTCCGTGTATGTTATGGGACTTGTTGGTATGTTCGTACGGGGTCCCTAGGGGCTTGGGTGAATTTCGGATAGGTTTGGGTTGTGTTCATCGTTTTTCTTATATTTCAACGTCGTTTCTTCAAGCATAAATGGTACCACATAAAACAAATGAGCTCCTATTTCTGTTTTGATTGAAACATCAGATCCATATCGTAATTACGGAGCCATAGCAAAAAAATCATCGAATTTGGACATCGTATGAATAGTTTATGGTCATTTTACTAAGAATTGGGTTGCTAGATTATTCAAATTAATTACGAAATTACCACTGGCTACGTATTTAAAAATCTGCACTATTTTCAAATATTAAAACCAACATATCTCCTTCATCATAAGGTCAACTGGAGTGATTCAAAAGCCTACCTTGACTGAAATTTGACAAGGAATCTATTGGAGGCACTAAAAGTGAGTTTTGGGATCATTTTGGCACAAAAAACGAGATAGAACAGCTGTACAAAAATACTTAATATCGAAGGTTTGTTCATTTGGTCATATTAGTTGGGGAGCTTGGATTTGGACAATTGTTGGAGGCTATTTTCACCATATGGACTGGGGTAAGTGTTCTATACTTGATTTTGGTTATATTTCATAAATACATCTTCGTTTTTGGCATTTGATTGATGATCTCAAAGTGAAATTTGGGGTTTTGTCTAAAATTTCATAAAGTAAAACTTTGAGTTTTGAACATCGATTTGGAGTCGGATTTGAGTGAAACTAGTATAGTTGGACTCATAATTGAATGGTTGTCAGATATTGTGAGTTTTGTCAGGTTTCGAGGCGCGTGCCCGAGTTTGACAATATTTGGTCGATTTTGCGATTTTGATTAAAGATTCAACCTTTATCGATTGAGTTTGTTTCCTTTGGCATTATTTGATGTACTTGAGTTTGTTTTGGCTAGTTTCGAGCCGTTCGGGGGTTGGTACACGCGAGATGGCATTTTTGGAGCATCGTTTGGCTTGCTCGGTATTGGATTTGGCTTGTTCAAGGTAAGTAACACTTCTAAACTTGGTGTTGAGGGTATGAAACCCCGAATTACGTGTTATGTGATTAATGTTGAGGTGACGCGCATGATAGGTGACGAGTGTGTGGGCGTGCACCGTGTTAATTGTGATTTAGTCTATTTCATGAAACTATGTAGCCATCTTATCTGAACATTTCTATTGTACTCTATGTGTTAGAGCACCTGAGCATTAATTGATTCTAGATATCATGTTTAGGCTATATGTTGGTACTAGTGGGACCTATAGTGGTCGTTCTTTGTTTTTGAGTTATTTACTTAACTTCGGTTATGTACTTAGTCGCATTCATCATTATATATCACATCTTAGTCTCTGTTGTTTATTGTCACATCTAATATCATTGATTTGTGTTGCTCGGCATGAGTGTTGTGAGCTGAGAGACTGGAGAGATTGATGACTAAGTGAGACCGAGGGCCTGATTGTGAGGATATTGGTACTATGGCGCGTGAGTTGTCCGTGCAGCACGTGAGTTATCTGTGCGAGTCCAGATATTGATACTATGGCACGTGAGTTGTTCGTGTAGCATGTGAGTTATCTGTGCAGATCCAGATATTGATATTATAGAACATTAGTTGTCCGTGCATCACGTGAGTTGTCCGTGTGGATTATAGAGCTTGGGTTGAAGGAGCTCCTCCAGAGTCTGTACACCCCCAGTGAGCGCAGCTGCTAGCAGTTGTTATGTTTGGAATGGATTTTCCATGCTCAATAGTGAGTTACTGAGTGTGTCGAGTGATTGAGCATGGCGAGTGAAAAGTGTGAGAAAGTGATATTGAGTACTCTGAGAGTGTGAGTACATGAGCCCAACACTGAGATACATTGCATTTGACATACGTACTCGAGATACATGCATAGAGATGCATTTCTTTCTGCTACTACAGTTTTGGTGACATTCATGATTTCACCTGCATATTGACACATAGGCATAGAAATGCATTTTCCTCATGCCATTTGAAAATGAAACATTTACCGGTTGAAAGCTTTTTGGAAAAATTACAGTTTTAAAACTTACTCATATTTTTGGCGATTTCATTAAAGGATTTGGGTTTCACTGATATACTTGGAAAGCAAGCCTATTTTTCTGGAACTCTGAACAATCTGAGCATTTTATCTATGAGTTACTTCTTTTGTTACTTTCATTATGTTGTTATATATTGTTGTTGGCTATTGGTGTTGGACTCCGACCTATGTTCCATCTCGTCACTACTTCCAACCTAGGGTTAGGTTTCTTACTTATTGAGTACATGGGATAGGTTGTACTCATACTACACTTCTTCACCTTGCGTACAGATGTTGCATGTTGATGTTATTGTGATCGGCGGGAGCTAGATTTGAAGATGTACTTGTGTTCTGGTTATAGCTTCCGCTTATTCATGGTAGCTCTAGACTTGTGAAAAGTCTGTTTATGTATTATTCTGACATATGTATTTTTATTTCATACCAGCGTTGTAAATTTTAATCTTAGAAGCTCATGATTTGTACTACCAGTCCTTGGGAAATGTATAAGATTCAGATAATTTCTTTACTTAATTGTCTTATTAAATATCACTGAAATTGGGCAGTCGTTGATTAGCTTACCTAGCGAGTTGGGTTAGGTTCCATCACGACTAGTTGGATTTTGGATCGTGACAAGTTGGTATCAGAGCTCTAGGTTCATAGGTTCTACAAGTCATGAGCAAGTGCCTCGTAGAGTCTTGCGGATCGGTGTAATGACGTCCATACCTATCTTCGAAAGGCTACAGTACATTTAGGGTATACTTCCCATCTTTCTTTCCTTATCGTGCGGCACTGATTCAGCTTGAAGTGTAACTCTTTGAATTTCTTCCACGCATTCGTATGCGCATGTAAGCGCTCGGTATCAGTTGTGCATCGACAACTTGTGATTCTATGGATGAGGTGCGAGATATGATTTCTGTGTGCTGATGATGGGCCAGTCTGGAGGACTTGTGGTCGGGTTTTGACTGTAGCTTGAGCACGGGGATTTCAATTGTGTGAGCATGTGCTTTTGGACTTATATGTATGATAACATCCCTATGAGTGGAATTTGTGACTCGATGAGTGGCTGGATGTCTATATGATGAGTATGATGTGACTGCGGAATGTGTTCAGATGGATGGAATATGACGAGAAGAGTTTTCTTGAGATGTAAAAAGGACTATTGGGTGTTTGATTCCTGTCTTGATTTGACGTATAGTCTTGAGTTATGAGTGTATTGGAGGACTTTCATGTTTTTTAACTGTAGAACGAATTAGGTTCTCATGCCTTGTTGATGAGTTCAGACTTGGGAAATAAGATATTGTGTAGGAGTTGTGGATGTGAAAGGGCGTAGAAAGATGTCAGTTTGAGGCTAAGCAGGTCGGTTATCACCTGCGAGGTGTCCTGAGGTTTTGTGATCCCTATGTTGTTTCTGTGGAGAGTTTTCTCTTACTGGTGGGTTATATGTGTAGAACCTAAGTTTGGATCGCTTAAGGAGGTTGGCTTGACTATCACGAGGATGAACGCAAGCTTAGCAGATGATTTGAGGGATTATATGGTTTTTGTTACATGAGCTTATGAAGGATTTAATTGAATCTTCCTGTGGTATTATGGCAGTAATGGAGTATGGTTATCGTAAGTTACCAGATGTTTTATACCATGGCTTTGAGCCAAGTGGGGGAGTCTGCTATCAACGAGTTGATTGCACGGTTATGTGTTGTAATGGTTTCAGTTTGAGATATACTTGTGAATCAGTTATGAGTTGCAGAGGTTGAGATTGAGGATGACTCGAGTAAGGGAATTTCTGGATACAGGTTATATTACACTCTATGGGTATATAGAAATCATGGAATAATTGAGTGGTTATTCGTGAAGGATGTAGTGTGCACGGAGTAGGAACTTGCTTGGTTGCATTAAGGTGGGTTACTTTTTTGGGTGTTGTCGTACTAATGGGGCACAGGTCATTCGACACGTTTGGGCGGTGCAATTGAGATTTGAGTAGAGTGGATGACTCTCGAGAATGGTTCTAATGGATTCAAGATTCATAGGTAGCAATGGAGAATTTTGCGGATTTGTATATGGCTAGAATCTAAGATTTAAGTTGGATGGTGTCGAGACTTGTGGCATTTCTATATCATTATGGATTATACATTTCAGCATTCAGCACGGTGAAGGAAATAGTTTTGGATTCACAGAAGGTCTCTTCATAATGGTATCTCGATTGTGGTACTTTTGGGGTACTTAAGAGGGAATTCAGTAGCTTATGGGCCTTAGGGCGATGTGGTTCTATTCTAGAGTTCGTAGGGTGAGTTTTGGTTAAGGATTGTAGTATTCTAGCAAGATGAAGTGTCAAATTGAGGGTAATTCGGGAGGATCTCGAAGAAATAAGACATCTTGATAATAGGTTAGATCATCATAGTAATGGGTATGATCGTTCCTTTGGGTACTTATGAGGTGGCGAGTCTCTATTGGTGTTTCGTGGTAATGCTCTTGAGTTTTTGTGACCTGCGTGGCTTGGTTGAGTTAGAAGGATTCGGTTATGATAGTTTGGTTATGTTTAAATGGATTCCAGAGTTCTTGATGATTTCTACCACGGTTTGAGATGGATATTTCCTACCGGCGTGAGGAATATGTTGTGTATTGGGATTTTCTCCTAGATGAGATCAAATAGAAGGTTTCTAACTAATAGAGTATGTATTCTGGTTGTGACTCTGAGTTAATTATGAGATTCTTTTACTCTTCACAGGATGGCATGGTAGATGTGGTGTGTTGTGTGGTATTGAGATTTACAAGTGCAAGGTCACGGGTCAGTTTGGAAGGGAAGGACATAAATTCTTAAGCAGCATGGACGGTATCTGATATTTATACGAATGCTATTACTACTTCAAAATTCTTGAGAAGAGTGCGCATTTCAGAAGGTGCACTGTGTTTTGACTTGAGGATGCTTCATTTGTATTTTGGTACTCGCCTGGTTGATCGACTATTGATATTCAGATTTTTCTATGTGGCACAGAAGAATTATAGAAGTATTCCGGGTGGGATGATTGTGTAAGAGAGATGTGTTAGTCATTAGAGTGGTGGAGTTGAGATCAGAAAGGTGATTCGTGTGTTTATGGATTTAGGAGTTCTCAGAAACAGATTGTTTCCTGGTGGTGGACTGTAAAATTGTGGCCAGAGCTAGCCAGATGATAGTAAGTGTTATGATTCAGTCATTGTGGACCTTCAGAGGGTTACTTAACTATTGTGGGTGGCCAGAGTTGATTTTGGGTTCATTGATAGGCCCAATAAATATGTGTATTCTACACCGGGTCGGATTGGTTGACTCCGTACTGCCATTGTGAGGGATGTGCCATTCAGTTAGTGTTGAGCTTATTCGTGTTTTGATATGTTCCATGAGTTACCCTTTCTATGCTACGAGGGTTTGTGATTCGTTGGTTATATGCACACATGGTGCAGTTCTATTGGGGCCTTATAGCGGAAATTGAACAAGATGGGTATTTGGGTGATACATGATTGATTGCACATTGCTTATGTTCTTTCGGGTTTGTGTGGCATTGTGTTATTTGCTTCTCCGTGGTTATGGTCATGCACATTGTGTGATGACCCAAAAATTCATCTCTCATGGTATAAGTCAAAACTGTGTTTCGAAGCCTTGAAACCTCCTTTTAGCTCACCTCGTTTTGTGTAACGACCCGATCGGTTATTTTGAGCCCTAGCGCATCGTGCAGCGGTTTGAGGCTGTGAGCAACTTTGTTTCAGGTATTATGACCCGTGGGCGTGGTCGGAATTGAATTTCGGGAAGTTTAGAGTCGATTTGGAAAGAAAATTCTCATTTCAGAAGCCCTAAGTTGGAAGAATCAACCAAGAATGGAATTTTGAGTTAACGACCTCCGAATCAGGATTTGAAGGTTCCTTCAGGTTCGTATGATGATTTCAGACTTGGGCGTATGTCCGGATCGGGTTTTGTATAACCCGGGAGCGTTTCGATTCATATTGTGGAAGTTAGCATTTTAGAAGAATTTCATAGATTTGGGCTTGAAGTGCATTTCACTGTTGTTGATGTCCGTTTGGGATTCCAAGTCTGGGGATAGGTTCATGTGGTGATTCTGGAGCTGGGAGCGCGATCAGAAGTGAATTTAGATGTATGTAGGTCATTTTGAAGTCATTTGGCTAAAGATAGAAATTTGAAGGTTTTTGAGAAATCCGACCGGAAGTGGCAGTTTTGATATCAAGGTCGGAATCCGATTCCGGAAGTTGGAGCAGGTCCGTAATGTTGAATATGACTTGTGTACAAATTTTGAGGTTAATCGGACGTGATTTGATAGGTTTCGGCATCGGATGTAGAAGTTGGAAATTTCTAAGTTCATAAAGTTGGGATTTGGGTGCGATTTGGGGTTTCAATGTTGTTTGATGTGATTTGAGGCCTCGAGGAAGTCCGCATTATGTTTTCGAATAGGTTGGTATGATTGGATGGGGTCCCAGGGGCCTCGGGTGCATTCTGGGTGGTTAACGGATCAAGTTTGGGAGGTTGAAGAAGGCTGAGGTTGTTGTCATCTGGTGTGAACGCACCTGCGAGGATTTGGTCGCAGGTGCGGCTTTGGCGCCGCAGGTGCTTGAGTGGGATGGCTTAGCTGGGATCGCAGGTGTGATGGAACTTTTGCGAAGGCGCAGATGCGGGCAGTGGGTCGCAGGTGCGGATCTAGCTGGAGGAGAAGAAAGTCGTAGGTGCGGGCTCTTGGGCGCACCTGCGGAAGTGCAGGTGCGAGGATCTGATCGCAGGTGCGAAAATCGGCCTGGGCAGAATGTTTTAAAACAAGGATTCTTGGTTCATTTTCTTCATTTCTTCTTTGGCTTAGGCGATCTTGGGAGGCTTCAAAGAGAGGATTCCTTCGTGCAATGTCAAGGTAAGTAAATCCTTCATGCCTCTAAGTTAAATACAATATTATATGCATGGATTAGGCATGGAAATTGGTAGGAATTTGGGAAATATTGAAGAAACCTAGAAAATAGAAATTAGATTTTTAGCCACGAATTGAGCATGAATATTTGAGTAAATTGTATATTTGAGTTAGTAACTCTATGGGTAGGGTACATTTTTGAGAAATTTCGGATTCCGGGCACGTGGGCCTGAGGGCATTTTGGTCATTTCATCGAGCGGAGTTGGGAAATTATATAATTTGGAATTTGTTGCAAGTATTAGAATATATTTTCATTGGTTTGTCGTTGTTTGGATAGTTTTGGGGCGTGGTGCGTCCGTTGGAGTCGTCGGAAGGGCTTGGAAGCCTGTATTGGAACTTCGGAGCGAGTTAAGTCTCCTTTCTAACTTCGTGAGGGGAAATTGTCCCCCTAGGTGAACTAATTAAGTATGTGTTACTATCTGTGGGGGCTACGTATGCACGAGGTGACGGGAGTCCGTGTGTAGCTACTATTGTGCCATGTCCGGGTAGCCTAGGATCCACTAGCATGCCTTACCTGTTGTACCTGTGATCTTGTCTGTAATATTAAACTGCTAATATAGTTGAAATTGTAATTGAATGACTAAAGAAGATTAGAGTTTATTTTCTTAAGCATCTAAAAAGAGAATTGATTTCCTTCGCAAGCAATTGTGTTTCCAGATAAGGTTATGTTATTAAACATTATAAAAAGACTTGGCAAGTGAATTTCGAAATAAAAGGGTTCAAATACTATTTTTTGGTTTTCAAAAGAGAAATCTGTCATTTACTTGAGTGTTTGTTTTCCCGACGTAGTCAGGGTGGACTGTTGATTGTGCATGGCTGCATGTGACCGCTTCACAATTTACATTCTGCAAGCGAAGTGTTATTTCCTCCACTCTCATGGGAGCGGGTCGTACGCCACGGCGGATTTAAAATGCACTTTTGGTACGGGCCGTTCGATCCTTGGTAGTGCATAGACATGATTATTATATTGAGAGGTGAACTTATGGGACGGTCCGTTCGATCCTCGGCAGTGCACAGGATGATTATTATATTGAGAGATGCACTTTTGGTACGGGCCGTTCGATCCTCGGTAATGCATAGACATGAGTATTTTATTGAGAGGTCCACTTTTGGTACAGGTCGTTCGATCCTCGGCAGTGCACGGAGTTGATTATTATGACGGCTCAGGCCGGTTGTCCTCATCTCGTATGCGCATGCTAAATTGTTAAATGTTTTTCATGGATTTTAAAAAGTGACAAGGTTGTTTGGGAGAAAACAAAGAAGAAATTGTTTATTTAAAATATTCGGGGGGAAATGAGGAAGTGATAATTGTTCTGTTTATTTCCAGTATTTATTTGGATTTTAGTGCCTTATATATATTGTTGCTTTACTACCTTTACATGCCTACCGTGTTCATTATATGCTGTTAATTAATTTATTGGCCCCTAGTGTCTAATTCGACCTCTCGTCACTACCTCTCTGAGGTTAGGCGGACGACTTACTGAGTACACGTTGTTTTTTGTACTCATGCTACACTTGCTGTGCATTTTTATTGCACAGGTACACTCATAGCAGTGTGGAGGATTCGGAGTCGTAGGCGAGCTGCATCATCCGGAGGCGATCCGCAGCTGACAGAGTCTCCCTCGTTCTATATTTGTTTTCATTTTAAATTTCCTAGTCCAATTTGTATTTTAGACAGGCTTTGTGATGGTTGTATAAATTCTTAGAAATTGCTCATGTACTTGTGACACCGGGTTCTGGGGTGTGTTGGGATATATTTGCTAAACTGTAGTATTCAAACCATTGTTTTCAAATTAACAGATTTTATTTGGTTAATATGTAACCAGTTCTAGTGTGCCCGCACCTGCAAGCCTTTTCCGCAGGTGCGACCCTTTCCGCAGGTGCGACCCTTTCTGCAGGTGCGACCCTTTCCGCAGGTGCGGTATTTGGTTTCGCAGGTGCTCATCCGCAGATTCGGACGGCTTCCCACAGGTGCGGCCCCCAGTGGGCCTGTTAATTTCCGCAGGTGCGACTAGTTTTCCGCACCTACGAGAGCGCAGGTGCGAGGGTCAGGCAGTGAAGTTTTTAAAAACAATGCTCCAACCGTTTTCTTTTCAATTCTCACAAAAATAGAAGACTTAGGGCGGTTTTCTCAAGAGATTTTCTTCCCAAATCATAGGCAAGTGTCCATTAACTAATTTTTTCAACTTTCTAATGTTTTTCATCAACTTTCATAAAACAATTTAGGGTTTTAATGGTAGAAAATTGGGGATTTGGGTAGAGTTAGAGATTTTTGTATAATTGAAATTTAGACCTCGTTTTGGGGTTGGATTCCGAAACTGATTACATATCCGGGATTGTGGGTGAATGGGTGATCGGGTTTTGTTCCGAACCTCGTGTTTTGACCAAGCGGGCCCGGAGTCGATTTTTGACTTTTTGGGAAGAATGATAGAAAACTCATAATTAAGCATTGGGGTTGAATTATTTAGCACTTATTGATATTATTAAGCTAATTATGTTTAGATACAATTGAATCGGAGGAGAATTCTAAAGGGAAAGCGGTAATTGAGGCTTGAGTTTGGTCGTGGAATTCGAGGTAAGTGTTTGGCTTAACCTTAGCTTGAGAGAATAGGTATGGTGTCTTATTTGCTACGTGTTAGTGTAATGAGCAACGTATAGGTGTGGTGACGGGTATCTATACGTTGGAGTCAAGCATGCCCGTGAGTTCGAATATTGTGATTTATGTGATTTTTCATCAAACATTACTTGAGTTTAATTTGATAATTATTCATGTTGGTGGTATTTCTTTGGTATTGATCATTGTTGAGTATTGGTTCAAGTTAAGAATTATTACGTGAAGTTAAGTAACAAAGTGAGATTGGTTATAGTTGTTTCCCTTGCCGGGGTAATATTGATTCTACTATTGGCTCCCTTGCCGGGACGTTATGGCTTTTATTATTGTTGTATTGTTGATTTTCCTTGCCGGATTGTTGTTATTGATTTGTTTGGGTGAGGAAGAGTGTTAAAGCATGAAGGGTGATGCCGTGCCATTTTATTTTATTTATGGTGAGGATGAGTGTTAAAGCACGAAAGGTGATGTCGTGTATGATATTATGAGGATGAGCGTAAAAGCACGAAGGGTGATGTTGTGCCATATTATGAACTTAAAAGCACGAAGGGTGATTGTTTAACCAAAGAATTAGATCCTTTGACCAAAGCTATTTTTAGGATGAATACGGATTTCTGATAATCCAGGAAATAATAATTAATAAAAAGGATCAAGTAAATAGACAATAATATGATGCACAGAAAAGTAAAATATATTGTATTCATAGTTCAGATGCCTTTACAAGTTATATTTTCTTCCCTTATATAGGGAATTTCTTAATATAATGTCTACCTCTTACAATGATCGCTCATTAATGACTAATTATTACATTAATGGGGCGTTATAAAGAATAACAGTAACTGTTGTGTGAAGGTTGTGTAATGTGTGAGTCATTAATTGAGGATCTCTGAATCTGCCTGTAGCTCTATCCGGATTCATTCTGACCGTGTCTCTTCTTTGTCTCAATCAGGTGAGTTTCTCGTAGCTGATTTCCCCGTAGGTTTATTGAGTCGTGCCTCTTTGCTTCGCACCTCTTTATTGAATCATGTCTAGCTGACATGTTTTCCTTGATCTACGTAGCCGGCTGAGTCATCGGGAATTATCATACGTGTGAAAATATTTTTTACCAATACAGATAGTCCCCCCCACTTACCATTTATTTATCGATTAATATTTGGTAAGTGGATAATCATTTATGGCGGGAATATTTTGTCGCCGCTTCATCTCAAAACATTGTATCCTTTTCTGAACACAGGCGTCACTTGTCACTTCTATTTAATGCTCAAGCCACGTGTTCCCACTGGATTGGTTCTGCAGTTACTCGGCGCCTTTTAGGGGTTTTTGCGGCTGCATCAGTCACGAAGTGCCACCTTCAATCATGACTTTCTCATCATTGTTTTTCTCATGTTTGACGGTTGTCTTCAAGTATAAATACCTCTTTTCTTTTCATTACTTCCACGAAAAACTTCTAACTTGTCTTCTTTATTTGTAAAGAGTTTTCCCTTGTCTTCGTAAATATGTCTTCATCGAACCAACCTAAAGGAGTGATAAATGTGGATGATTTGACCCCTTTTTCTGCTCCGACGCGGAGCCGGAGAGGTGGTAGACTGAGGAGTTTANTTACTTCCACGAAAAACTTCTAACTTGTCTTCTTTATTTGTAAAGAGTTTTCCCTTGTCTTCGTAAATATGTCTTCATCGAACCAACCTAAAGGAGTGATAAATGTGGATGATTTGACCCCTTTTTCTGCTCCGACGCGGAGCCGGAAAGGTGGTAGACTGAGGAGTTTAAGCTCTACTCCTTTAAGAGGCTCTTCTTCTTCCCAAATTACTTCCTTTCCTTCTGCTAGGTCTTTAGTTTCTCCAAGAGCTAGGGCTTCCAGATCTTCGTCTAGGGGTAGATAATATCATGAACCCTTACGCGAACCACGAGTGAATGAAATCATTCCTGATGAGTTTACATTCTCTAGGGATATTCAGGTCCTTGTTGATCAGTCGTTATCCCTTGATAGTGTTGATAGGTACGCTACCCTTATTACTGAAGGTTTAGTTCCCCTTGTACGCAGGGAATGTTCTTGGAAGTCTGATTTTCCTATCATTGTTCCGAATGAGAACCAAAGAATAACGTCTTACAAGACGGGGTATTCTTAAATTTATACCTACCCTTTTACTTTAGGGTTTAAACCTCCTATTGATCCAGTCATCATTGAATTCTGTCGTTTCTTCAAAATCTGTTTAGGACAAGTTGGTCGTCTTGTGTGGCAGGTTGTTGCGTGTCTCAGATATTTAGCTACTCTAGCCTCGGTTCCTTTCATCTTTAATCATCTCATTCGTCTTTATTCTCCTGCCTTATTTCATCAAGGGATTTTTACTCTGGATGCCAGGAGTAAAAGAGTGTTGGTAACCCCTGAAGATGATAAGGATAGAGGTTGGTACCTTCGGTACGTTGCTGCGCCCACTGCTGGTTTAGTGGGTGAAGAAAATTTTCCCTTCCCTGAGAAGTGAAATCGTGCATGTGAGTACATTTTAGCTCACATTCGTTATTTTTCCTTTTAGCTTTAAGTGTTTTATTAACACCGCAGCTATTTCTTCTTCTTTCAGCAATCATAGGTACTGTTGAGAATGTCTCTGGTATCCGTGGTTGGGTAGAAAAGTTGTTGTCGATTGCTCCGTTGGAAGAAAGGTCTTGGAAGTGCTTCTCCGGGAAGTACGGTTGGAAAGTGAAAACTCACGGTAAGTGAAGCTTTTGTTTTCATTTCTTTTTTTGCTCGAATCTCTTTCTCATTTTAACCCTTTATTTTTGATAGGGTTTCCTATCCATGGAGTGTCTGTTGCGTCTGTTTCCAAAATGTCCCTGGCTCAGGCCCAGGAAATTATTGATGGTTCTTCTTCTTCGAAGAGGAAGGTTGGTGGGTCTAGGACCTTAGAAGAAGAAGAAGAAGCGGATGAGTCCTTGGTGCACAGGTCACGTAGAAGGAGGGTGATTTCAGACGATGAGTCTACACCCGTGGTTGTGCTTTCCGTACCTGAAGTCAAACCTTCTTCCTCCAAGGATGTTTCTCTCTCTCCTGTGCATGATTATGTGGATCATTTGTTCCATGAAGGCTTTGGCCCCGATGTTAATGAAGTTCCCTTAGCTGTTTTTCATCCTTCTTTTAGAGAAGTTCCCTCATCTGCTCCTATTATTTCCTCTGTTCCCTTGGCTATTACCGCTCCCATTACTACTTTGCCCATGGCTTCTTCAGCTCCCCCGACTTCCGTGCTTGTGGCTTCTACATCTCTGCCTGCTTACTTGCCTTCTATTAGAGAAGTAGGGTCTTCCAGCTGGTGGGAGTCTTTTTAAGAAATCTGGCCAGCCTGAGGTGTGGCTGAAGCCCTTGATAGGCCCAACAGAGAGGTCCAAACTGGATAGCCATAGTTCTCTTACCTGGGCTAATGAGGTCGTGCACACATCTTTGAAGGTAAAGTGTATTCTTTTGCATTTCATTCTTGTACATGTAATTGTCGTATCTAACTGATTTCCTTTTTGTAGATCAACCTTATAGGCATGGAGCTCATGAAGAGGGTTTCTAATGCAGAGCAGGAAATAAAAGAGTGGCAGGCTGAAGCGGGTAACTAGAATAGGCAATATGACAATCTAAGGAACGACATGGAAGCCTTAGAATAAGAAAAACACACCTTGGAGCAACAGATGAGAGTCACGGCAGCGGAGTTGGCAGTGGAGAAGGCTTCTTTCAACCAGGCGGACAAAGACAAGAGCATCCTTGAGTCTTCATTTGCTGAACAGTTGTCCCGTGCCTCAGAAGAAGCTAGGAGTTTAAAAGCTTTACTAGAACAGAAAGAAGAGTACTCAGGCAAGCTTGTGCAGTCTATGACTCAGACCCAGGAGGATCTTCGCAATCCTTGGAAAAATTCAATTCCTGGAGAGGTCTGTTGCACCTTTAAGGGCTACCAAAGATGCTGTTGTGGCTGAGAGGGACGGCCTGAGAGCTGAGATCATGATATGGGAGAATGATTACCAAGCTCTTGAAGATGCGGCAGCTGTCGATGTTAGTTGGGCGTACATGAATTCTCGCCTTGACACATTGACGGAAATGAGTCAAGGGGGTTTCGCCCTTAATGCTGAAATAGCTAAAATCAAAGAAGTCAGGGAGAAGGCTCAACAAGAACAGAATCTCTCTTCACATGAAGGTGAGGCTCCTCCTGCTCAAGTCCCCTCGTCTCCAGTTGTTCCTGCTCCCTCTGCCGGTGAAGAAGTCGATCCCCCTCCTCAAGACAATTAAGATGTTGGTTCTCCCCCCCTCCCCCACCCTCTTTTTTTTTTTTNCTTAGCCGTTTTAACATAACAATGCAAAATGTGACTTTTGTTATTGAGTTTCTGTTCTACTTTTTAAGTCTTTTTCATGCTTTATTTTTCGAGGTTTTAGTTTTACCTCTGAGTTTTGCATATAGAATGCTTTAGATTACTCGCAGCTTTTCGTAATAGGCACGGTGTCATACTGTAGTAGGCATAATTTATGAAAGAGGGCCCTTTTTGATTGACACTTAATGAAGAAGACATCTCAACTTCATAAAGGTGTAACAATGCAATAGAGTGATAGGAATTTTTCACATGTTTAAGAATGTTTCTGAGGAAAGTTTTTCGTTTGAACTTTCACAACATTTTACATGTGTTTGATTATTGTCTAAAACTCATCTTGCAACTGTTTTCTTTTAACAGATTTGATATACACTTGTATTTCGTAACTGTTTTTCGTATGTAACAGTTTTTTTGAGTTAATACAAGAGAGCAACTATTTTTCGTTCGTAACAGTTTTTATTCAAGTTGGGGTTTACACCCGTAACTGTTTTTGTTGACAACAGTTTTTAATAAGCATGAGGGAAATGCTCTTACATCCGTAACTGTTTTATTTGATAACAATTTTTTGAACAAGTACAAGGATTTTGATCTTTCATCCGTAACTGTTTTATTTGATAACAGTTTTCTATATGGGTACAAAGATTTCGTAACTACTTTTAGTTATAACAGTTTTGAATGAGTACAATGATGATGATCTTTTATCCATAATTGTTTTTGGTTACAACAGTCTTTCTTTTGAATAAGTACAAAGATGCGCATTTCTTCCTCGTAGCTAACATTTTGCCTTTTAACCTGAACATGTTCAAAGGTTTTTTGGATTAAGCTTTGTGTTTGAGTCTTTGTCTCTTTCGATTTTGCTCGTATCACTTGACTTGTTGGGTAGATGGATCTTTAGGCTCGAGATTTTACTTTTTGATAGTCTTTTTTGCTTAGTCTTTGCCTTCCATACAGTATAGTCCCCCAAGTGTTTGAGCTTTGCAGGATGAAATCTCGAGCACTTGAATATTCCTTCCTTGTGGCCCTTTTCCTGAAAAGGAAAAACATACAGGACTCGAAGGTATATAATTTTTATATGATGACTGCTTAACCCTTTAAAACGTCCATCAGAAAGTGTAACCCTAGACCGGGAATTCAGTTACTTCCTCACATCTTTGCAGGTCTAATATCATCATCTGGTGATGGGTTAGCTTTATGCCTATCGTCTAAAAAGGTTAGTAAAATTTTAAATGTTCAAAATAAAATCGAACGTCTGATACCTTACCGGGGGTACTTCTTTTCCTTAGAAATAGTACTTCATCAAGTGGATGGCAGTCCAACTTGTTGGTAGGATTTTTCCATCCATAGCTTCCAGCTCGTAGGCGTCCTTCCCAGCTATGCCTCGGACTTTGTAGGGTCCTTCCCAGTTTGGACTTAGCTTTCCTGCGCCTGCTTCTTTTGTTGATTGAAAGATTTTTTTGAGGACGAAGTCCCTAATCTTGAAGTATTTGAGATGATTTTTACGGTTGTAATAACGCTCTATGATTTGTTTTTGAGCTGCCATCCGTATTAGTGTTGCTTCTCTCCGTGGTTCGAGCAGGTCCAGATTAGTCTTCAATTTGTCGTCGTTTGCTTCCTCTGTGGCTGTTGTAAACCTTATGCTTGGTTTTCCAATCTCCACAGGTATTAAGGCTTCTGAGCCATAGACAAGTGCGAACGGAGTTTCTCTCATGGCTGTTTTTTAAGTTGTTCTGTATGTCCATAGTACCGATGGAACTCATCAGGCCAATTTCCTTTGACTTTATCTAGCCGCTTCTTTAGATTGTTGATGATGACCTTATTCGTTGCCTCGACTTGACCATTAGCCACGGGGTGGTATGGCATTGAAGTGATCTGTTTGATTTGCCAGCTTTCGAAGAATTCTGTGATTTGCGAGCCTATGAATTGTGGGTCATTATCACACACGATCTCCTTTGGTATCCCAAAGCGGCATATTATGTTTCACCATAAGAAGCTTATAACTTCCTTTTCTCGAACCTGTTTGAATGTTTATGCCTCTACCTATTTTGTAAAATAGTCGGTTAGTATGAGTAAAAATGGTAACTGTCCTTTAGCTATGGGAAGAGGTCCCACTATGTCCATACCCCATTTCATGAAGGTCCATGGGGATATTATTGGATGCAATAATTCCACTGGTCAATGCATATTATTGGTAGACCTTTGGCATCTATCGCATTTGGATACAAAGTTCTCGGCCTCTTCTTCCATCTTAGGCCAATAGTATCCAGCTCTTATTAGGGTTTTTACCAAGGATCTCGCCCCTGAGTTATTTCCACAGTGTCTTTCGTGGACTTCTTTCATCACAAACTCTGTTTGGTTAGGTCCGAGGCATTTTGCTAGGGGCCCTCCGAACATCTTGTGATATAATGAGTTGCGAATGAGGCAGTACAGTTCAGCTTTGCGGTGAAGTGCTTGAGTTGTTTTCTTGTCTTCAGGTACGGTGCCATTCTACAAAAAATTTAAGATTTCGTTTCTCCAATCCCAGGTTAAATTATTGAAAGTTACCTCATTTCTGTCCTGGTCGATCGCTAAATGGAATAGATGAACGATAATTGCATTGTCTTTGTTTGTTACTTCCGTGACTGCTGCGAGGTTAGCTAATGCATCTGCTTCTGCATTTTCCTCTCTAGGTATTTGTATTACCTTCCATGTTTTGAATTCTCTCACGAGTTATCGTGCCTTTTCTAGATATTGTTGCATCCGATTCTCACGAGCGATGTAAGTCCCCTGTATCTGATTTACTACCAGTTGGGAGTCGCTTTTGATTATGATTTGCTCGATTGAAAGTTCTCGTGCGAGTTCTAGTCCTACAATGACAGCTTCGTACTATGTTTCATTGTTAGTTATACGATAACATTTGATAGCCTGTCGTATCTTTTCACCCATGGGTGATATTAAGACTATGCCTAAGCCGGCACCTTTTATATTGGAATAACCATCTGTAAATAGGGTCCATAGACCCGGATTAACACCGTTAAAGAGTTGTAACTCTTTTTCGACAATGCTATTACTAAAGTCAGCGATAAAATCAGCTAAGATCTGAGACTTGATTGTAGTCCTAGGCTGATATATTATTTCATGCTCACTTAATTCTATGGCCCACTTGGCTAATCTTCCTGATAGTTCTTGTTTATGCAGTATGTTACTTATTGGATACGAGGTCACAACTGTGGTTGGATGACATTGAAAGTATGGCCTTAATTTTCTAGATGCCATGATTAGAGCTAAGGCTAACTTTTCTAGATGTGGATATCTAGTTTCAGCATCTAGTAATGTCTTGCTTACAAAATAAATAGGAGATTGTCTACCTTTATCCTCCCTTACCAATACTGCACTTACAACAATTTCCGAGATGGCAAGGTAAACGTACAGCCTCTCCCCCTCCTTTGTCTTTGACAGCAACGGAGGTTTTGATATATAAGCCTTTAGTTATTTGAGAGCCTGTCGACATTCTTCAATCCATTCGAACCGATTTTGCTTTTTGAGAACTGCAAAGAATTTAAAACTTTTCAGAAGATTTGGAAATAAATTTTCCTAAGGCTGCAATTCTTTCCGTTAGTCTTTAACTTATTTTTTTTATAAGTACATCAGTTATTTCTTCTATAGCTTTAATTTGAGCAGGATTTACCTCTATTCCCCTGTTTGATACAAGGAAACCCAAGAATTTACCTAATTCTACACCAAAAGCGCATTTTTCTGGATTCAGCTTCATATTATACCTGCGTAAAATGTCAAAGGTAATAGAGAGGTGCTGGAAATGGTCTTCCGTCCGTGTTGATTTTACCAGCATATCATCGATGTAAACTTCCATCGTTTTTCCCAGATATTCCTGGAACATCTTGGTCACTAGCCTTTGATAGGTGGCTCCAGCGTTTTTTAAGCCAAAAGTCATGACTTTATAACAATAAGTCACCCTGTTTGTAATAAAGGAGGTTTTTTCCTCGTCTGAAGGGTCCATTTTAATCTGATTATAACCAGAATACGCATCTAGAAAGCTTAACAATTCATGACCTGCGGTGGCATCAATCATTTGATCTATATGTGGTAATGGGAATGAATCTTTGGGGCATGCTTTATTTAAGTCAGTATAATCTACGCATACTCTCTATTTGCCGTTCTTTTTAGGTATAGCTAGCCAGTTAGGGTACGTTACCTCTCGTATCGAACCAATTTTCAAGAGTTTCTTTACTTCTTCGTCAATCACTTGGTTCTTGAATGGTCCTTGATTTCTTTTCTTCTGCTTAATAGGTACGAATGATGGATCTTCATTTAGTTTATGAGTCATCACTTCTGGTGGGATACTTGTCATATCTGAGTGGGACCATGCAAAGCAATTTGCGTTAGCCTTTAAATAATCAATTAACTTACCTCTTCGACCGGGGCTCAGCCTCGTGCCTATATACACTTTCTGTTCAGGTTTTTGTTCAAACATTGGAACAGCTTCAAGCTCTTCCGTAGTTGTTTTGATGTGCTCGTCTTCCTCCGGTTCATGAATGACGTCCAGTCTGGAATCTACATCTGTGTGGTCCAATGCATCTTCCGTGGTGACTTGATTCACCTTCTCATGAGTATCTCCTTCCGTATCGGTTTGAACACTCACTTCATTCGTACCTGTTTGGTTAGTAACTTTTTCCGTACCTATTTGGCCGGTAACATTTGTCTGGGAGATTTCTATATCTTCTGGTTCTTCCGTCTCTACTTTTTTGTTATAATGCACCACAGTATTATATTTCTAGAGGTTTGCTGATCACCTCTAATCTGTCTGATTCCCCATTCTGAAGGGAATTTTATTACTTGATGCAAGGTAGATGGTACTGCTTTCATGTCGGGGATCCATGGCCTTCCCATAATCATGTTATAGGCCATGTCAGTGTCAACGGCTTGGAATTTGGTGTTTTTAATTACTCCCTCGGCATAAGTGCTAAGTTCGATCTCTCCTTTGTTTATCATTGTAGAGTTGTCAAACCCTGATATGGCCCGTGCCTTTGGGATCACTTGATTCCCCAAGAGCATTTCTTCCACGACTCTTAGCAAAACGATACTAACTGAACTACCTGGATCAATCAACACTCTTTTAATGTTAGTGTCATGAATGAGTAAGGATATTACCAGAGCATCGTGTTGGAGGAGCATTAGTCTGCCAAAATCTGCATCATCAAAGGTTATATCATCTATGTCTGGATTTTCTCGAACCCGCTTTCCGTGGGTAATTGTGATCTTCGAGGCTAATTTGCAAACTATTCTGTTTACTTCCTCTCCTCCATGTATCACGTTGACGGTTCTTTTTGGAGATGGAGGCCTCGGGGGCTCCTGCATGTTCTTCATGTATGCCTGTTTACCTTTATCACTAAACAATTTTGTTAAATAGCCCTATTTCAATAATTGTTCTATTTCACTTTGTAAAAATCTGCAATCTGCAGTCCTGTGTCCATGATAATTATGGAACTCACAGCAGAAATCTGGGTTCCTTTTATTTGGGTTTGACCGCATTTCTTTGGGCCACTGATACGCTCAAATTACACCTTAAAATAGTGTAAAGCTGTCAAAGTCAAATATAATAACCCAAGGTTGGGGTCGAATCCCACAGGGAATAGGTGTGAAAATATTACTTTGATAGTGTGATTCTTAACCCAAATCATAATTCCATTCCATTAGTGAACGGGAATATGAGGGTTTGTTATGTAATAATCTAGTAAATGTAGTGGCAATGAGAATTAATTAAAGTTGTAATTAATATGATTAAGTGAACCAAGGTTGTGTCCCCTTTAATGAAATGTAATGCAAATGGGTATTAATATGATATATTTCTAATGAACAGTTCTTGATATGCAATTGATTTCTAAATGACTACCCAATATTTTCCAATAATAGGGTAGTATTTCCTCTTTATAATTTTCCCAAATATAAAAGAGTTGCAATAAAACCAAATCACTTACTGCCAATAAAACCAACTTATTCCTAAGTGATTCTATTAAACAAGGTTTAAAGCCTTGAGCCTTTGATATTTACTCTTACCAATTCTAACCCACTTCTCTAAGCTAAGAAAGAATTTATGGCATAAGTTAATGTTTGCAATCACTAACAATAAATATAAAATGAAGAGTAAATAAATATCAACAACCCATTATGCATATATACAATGTTAAATACCCAAATACATAATACCCATTTAGGGTCCACAACCTTAGTATTTAAGGCTAGCTACACATAATAAATGACAAAAAGCTAAGAGTAATAAGTGTCATGAATTCTTACAAAACCAAGGATTTCTTGCCCTAATTCTTCCAAAAAGGAGGAGAATATTTAATAGGGTAATGTTGCTCTAAAACCAGACAAGAATGACCCATAAAACCCAAATAAATCTATTTATAGTGGGCTAAAAAAAACGGGGCCAAAATCGGACAAAAATACCCCTTCAGGTCAACTATGCGATCACATTCTTCAAATTCTCATCGCATCTCTAAGGCCTAGTTTCCAGGTAGTCACCGCATTGTTGATTTGCGGTTTGCATTGTTGATATGCGACCACAGATTTGCATCGCATTCTTGAGGCAGCTTCAGGTACCAGGGATTCTTCGGTTAACTCTGCGGCTCGCATGTGAGTTATGTGGTCGCATAATCGACCGCATTCTTGCTCTTGAAAATGACCTATCTTTCTGTTGAGGTCTGCGATACCTGGGTGCATTATGCGATTCGCATTTTAGTTCTGCGACATCGTCTTGTCAAATATGCGATCGCATAGTGTTAATTTCCTCACTTTTATCTCCTTTGATCTCTTTTCCATGTTCTTGAGTGTTTAAGCCTCATGCACTACAAAACATCAAAATTCTATAAGTATAAAAGGTGAATGCTCTTAAAACAAGCTATAATCTAAGAAATTTGGTATTAAATGTGCCGAAATTCTTCGGCACATCAACACCCCCAACTTAAACTCTTGCTTGTCCTCAAGCAACTAAAATGACTCTATCTTAAATTAAACTTTAACTACAAGGCTGGAAACAACTATGTCCACGGACAGTGTTAAGTGTCAGTACTACACGCATGGATTTCATCCAATTACCCGTTATGAACAGTTACTACTAGTTACAAGGAAACTATTCAACTTGTGAACTTTGAGCCTCGAGCTATTTGACAAAATGTTACTCTCAGCTGAGAGTACTTGCACCAGACTTCAAGATTTCAACTACTGTTACACTCCATAGTACATGTGCCATCACCACAAAGAAAGAAAGTCTCAACTCACAATATTTACAATGACCACAACAAGGGACATATTTACATAAACACTCACACTCACAAAGAATTTCAAGTGTTACAACACATCATACCATAGGCTTGCCCTTATTTTAATTCGTCGTCATTTTAAGAACATTCGGTTGGAGATCCCATATGGACTTTCTGGCTGTAATGTAGGCTTAGGGAAGGGTTGGATAATCATTTGGGTACAAGTGACTACACCCTCCTTGAAAACTACTCACATCTTTCTCTTTCAGTGCCTTTGTTTCTTTTTAAATCTCATAGCCTCATTGGTGTTTAGCTACCAATCGTAGAACTACCTCACTAAATTTCTTCAAAGCTTCCATATTAATTTGTTTTTTCTTACATACATTTGTATCTCTCTTTGATTTTGGAGCTTGAACAATTTTCATTTGAATCTTTTGAGGTATATGCTCTACACTCAATATACAACCTAGCCAATCTCTAATTCTTTCACCAAACCCCCAACTTAGGCTTTTTACCTCATTTTCAATATTCAAGGAGGGACGGGTTCAAAAGAGGGGGTTGCTTTTCAAAACGGGGAAGGCTTGTAATGAGGTGTCCAACAAAAAGGTTAAAGGCTCAAATGGGAAACTAGTGGTATTCATGCAAACATTTGGTAGCTTGAAAGGTTCAGTGGGTTTCTCAATATCACAAAGAATGCCTAAGGTAATTCCTCCAACTCAATGTACTTATTATTAGCATCGAAAACCTAACTGGGCAAGTTCTAGCTGACAGAAGTAAACACAAGAATTATTGATACAAACATCTAATCACACACGGCACATGACTGTTTAGTTCAACATCGTTTTAGCCCAAGAGTCAGGGCTTGCCGACTCAAAACTTTCATTATTTACATGTATAATTCTAAGTACACATAGAGTCAAAAGGCAAGCATCAAGTTCACAGAGTTGACTTTTTTTTTATAGGAAGGGTATGGATTATTTACAGATATACATGCTTGAGACTAGACACTTACACTAAACCGGTCAATACGTTTCGTCCTAGTGCCATGGTTCTACTATTCCACCCATGGACAAGAACCCGGCGAAGAAAAACCAAAGGGAATTCATTACTAACAACTAAGGAGAAAAAAAAACTCGACATAAACTAGAAACTTGTTTTAGATTTCTTTTTTTATTTTATTTTATTATAAAATGCAAACAAGAGTTAGCGGTAATGAAATATATTAATATCACAAACGAAATATGTACACTGGTTTACTGACAACTTGGAGATAGTACATAAACAAAAACGAAAACAAAAACCATTCATACATAAAACAAAATTACAAGTACTATATTGTCCAAGTTGTCAATTAAATACGTACAACCACCACCCCCAACAAAAAAGTATGCATTGTCCCCAATGTATAAGAAATGTAAAGACAGAGTTAGGGGCTCCCTGGGGCTCGCTAAGTGCTACGGGAGTCGGTGGTATGCTGGGTGGGGTAGGGATCCGCAACCGCCACATGAACAGGAGCATCTGACTGCTCAGCAGGAGGAATAGTAGCTACTGGTGGTGGAGGAACTGCTGCAGGCTCAGCAACAGTTGTGTCCTCCAGAGAACGGTGAATAGAAAGATGAATGAGCGCCTCCTCTATCGGCTCTGCAACTGTAGTAATGGCAACCCCCTTTCCCGTCTCCTGAGGACCCTGCTCCTCATCAGAAGAAGAGGACTCCTTCTCGGACGACTCGCCCTCGGACTCTGAATAATGTTCGGACTCCTCTCCAGAAGGTATAGCAACAGGTGCAGGAGGAGCTGAAGGCGGAGGAATAATCGGCGCGGCCTGGGCTATCATCAGTGTGGAGAAATCAAGGCCTAGCCCAGGCTCGGAGGTACCAACTCCCTAGATAGGGGCAGTGGAAAATGTAGCTGATAATCGTCCCCCTGCTTCCTCCGTACCTCAGCTTCCAAGTTTATCTCCCGTTCACTATCCCCCTCATCAGACTAGAAAGGGCTTTCAACAATGTCCGATGGAGGTCCTTGACGTGCACGCTTGGGTGGAGGTGCCTGCCTGCTTGTGGAGGCTCTCTTAGATATTGTATGCTTACGAGGCATTGCTGCAAAGAGAAACTACGTGTGAGTGGACGGACGGACAAAATAAAACAAATTACAAAAAGATGAACAAAAAGGACAAAAATTTGACTTATGCGATGAGGTATGCAATCGCATTACCACAATGCGGATCGCAAAACTGTCTCATAAGCAAACATAGTTAAACAAAGAGCACTAATGCGATGGCATATGCCATCGCTAATTGTTATGCGGTTCGCATATGCATCGCAGAAGTGGATGGGCAAAATGGAAATAAATATGCTATCGCATAACTCACCGCAAAGGTTATTATGCGATCGCAGACAGGTCACAAACTGGGAGGTGGGCTGGGGAAGCATACAGTGGAAGGGTGCGACACACTTGCGAACCACGTTTCGACTATGCGATCGCAAATGCATCGCATAAGTCTTCATTTCCAATGGGCCTAGGGCTAGATTTGCGACACAAATGCGGTTCGCATTTTAGAAATGCGACCCACAGATCCTTCAATTACATCAGTCTAGCTCTAACTATGGCGGATTTGCAAGATTTTCAACCTCCCAGGCCTAATTATCAGTCAAAATTTCTACCCTTCCCCCTCCCCTTTACGATTTCACCACAGCACAACAGAGAAACAGACATGACAACATTACAAAATTCATGAATCAAAACAAAATAGAACAAAAAGGGAGATTGGAGAAGAGGGGCGAGAAGGACATACCAGATTATTTGATGTAGTTATTGAAGATGTAATTGCCACTCAACCGTTGCAATTTAGGTTCTTTGCTTTTTTCGTTTCCTATTTGCCCGTTCTAGGTCTTTTCCTTTTTGTTTTCTCTTTTTTTTTCTTTTTTTTGTTTAAGTGGGACGACGTGTGAGAGAGAAAAGTGAGGACTTACCTGGGGGCGAAATGCGATGGGGGAGGGATCGCAAAATGGAATGTGCGATCGCATCTTCAGCATGCGGTGTAATATTCAATGGCTTACCAAGTTCGAGATGCGGTGCACGTATGCGATCTCATAAAGGAAATGAATTTCGCATAGTGCACCTGGATATCGCATTTTCATCATGAACATTTTCCAAGCAACTGTTGATGTCAGCGACCATAATGCGAACGGCAGACGTGAAATGCGGTCGCATATGCGTCGCAGACTGGCCAATTTTTTCTTCCTTGGCTTTCATGTGCACTTCAACCCTGTCTTTGCTTTTGTTTGAATTATCTGCACTCACGCACCCATTAAATTGCTCCAAAAGCCACATTTATTAAAAAAATGAAGATGAAAAAGAGATAAAATAGAAAATGTTACCACACATGGGTTGCCTCCCATGAAGCGCTTGATTTAACGTCGCGGCACGACGAAGTTGGTATTCCCTTGGAGTCATTCATCAGTGGGACAAGGACCATCCTTCAGAGATAATTGCTCTACCACATGCCTCTCACCATCGGTACCCAAGTAGTGTTTGATGCGTTTTCCATTTACCTTGAACGTACGAAGTCCGTACTCAGTTTCTAGTTCCACAGCACCAAAAGGAGAGACATTCACCACTTTGAAAGGGCCAGACCATTTGGATTTGAGTTTTCCCGGGAAGAGTTTGAGTCGGGAATTGAATAGTAACAACAAGTCACCAGTGTGGAACTCCCTTTCGGGATCTTCTTGTCATGGACAACCTTCATTCTCTCTTTATACATAGTTGCGTTCTCATAAGCGTGGAAATGGAATTCCTCCATTTCATTGAGTTGATTGAGCCTCAAATTTGCAGCTTCATTCCAGTCCAGGTTCAATTTCTTGAGTTCCCACATGGCTTTGTGCTCAAGCTCCACGGGTACATGACATTTTTTTCCGAACACTAGCCTGTATGGAGAGGTACCTATAGGAGTTTTGTATGCGGTCCGATAGGCCCATAATGCATCATCCAGCTTCCTTGACCAGTCGGTCCGGTTTGCATTAGCTATTTTTGCTAGGATGTTCTTTATCTCCCTGTTGGAGACTTCAACTTGGCCACTCGACTGGGGATGATAAGGCGTCGCCACCTTGTTCTTTACACCATACTTCTCCAATAGGCCATTGAAAGCCCTGTTGCAAAAATGGGAACCACCGTCACTGAGAATTGCTCTAGGAGTGCCGAACCGTGTGAATATGTTTCTTTTCAAGAACGCGGTTACACTCCTAGCTTCATTGTTTGGCAACGCAACAGCTTCAACCCACTTGGACACATAGTCCACGGCTACAAGATTGTATTTCATCCCACAAGAACTTACAAATGGCCCCATAAAATTGATGCCCCATACGTCAATAATTTCAACCTCTAACACAAAGTTCATTGGCATTTCATGCCTCTTGGAGATTGACCCTTGTCGTTGGCATTGGTCACAAGCTTTGACCATTTGATTTGCATCATGATAGAGAGTTGGCCAATAGTATCCACATTCAAGCACTTTCTCCGCCGTCCGGTTCCCTCCATGATGACCCCCCGCAGGTGAGTCATGACATGCTTTTAGAATAGGCATCACTTCTTCTTCTGGGACACACCTTGTAATAATGTTGTCGCCCACAGATGCGGAACAGAAATGGTTCCTCCCAATAGTATTGACAGTAGTCCCTCAAAAATTTCTTCCTCTAGTATGACTCCAAGTCATCAGGGATAAGCTCACTCACCAAATAATTTGCAATATTGGCATACCAAGGAGCTAAAGAAGAAGATAATGCCAGAATATGCTCATCAGGGAAGGCATCATCAATATCTAAGTCATCTTTCAGGCGCCCATTTTCTTCAATTCGAGAGAGATGGTCCGTAACTTGATTCTCAGTGCCTTTCCGGTCTTTGACCTCAAAGTCAAATTATTGCAATAGAAGGACCCATCGGATTAACCTTGGCTTGGCATATTTTTTTGCCATGAGATAGCGAAGAGCAGCATGATCTGTAAAGACTATCACCTTGGATCCCAAAAGATAAGCCCGGAATTTCTCAAAAACATAGACAATAGCAAGGAGTTCTTGCTCTGTCGATGTGTAGTTCATTTGGGAACCGTTGAGAGTTTTGCTTGCATAGTAGATGGGATGAAGAACTTTCTTGTTCCTTTGACCCAAAACCACTCCAATAGCTACAACACTAGCGTCACACATAAGCTCTATTAGGAGAGACCAATCCGGTGTGACAACAATAGGGGCCGTGGTGAGCTTTTCCTTAAGCTCCTCAAATTCTTTGAGGCATTCATCATTGAATAAGAACTTGGCATATTTTTCAAGGAGTTTGCACATAGGTTTGCAATTTTTGAAAAGTCCTTGATGAAGCGTCGATAGAAACCGGCATGACCAAGAAAGCTTTGGATGCCATTCACCGAAGCTGGAGGAGGGAGCTTAGAGATGACCTCAACCTTCTCCCAATCGATCTCAATGCCTTTTTTTGAAATTTTGTGCCCCAATAAAATCCCTTCATCGACCATGAAGTGACATTTTTCCGAATTGAGCACAAGATGGGTTTCTTCACACCGTTTTAGCACTTGTCGGAGGTTGTCAAGGAAATGCTCAAAAGAATCACCAACCACCGAGAAATCATCCATGAAGACTTCCAAGAAATTCTCCACCATATCGGAGAATATGGACATCATACATCGTTGAAATGTGGCCGGGGCATTGCACAACCCAAAAGGCATCCAACTAAAAGCAAAGGTGTCGTACGGGAAAGTGAAAGTTGTTTTCTCTTGATCTTCCAAAGCTATGTTCATTTGGTTGTAGCCAGAATATCCATCAAGGAAGAAATAGAAGGATCTTCCCGCTAGTCTATCAAGCATTTGATCAATAAAAGGCATAGGGAAATGATCCTTGCAAGTAGCATTGTTAAGCTTCCGATAGTCCATGCACACTCTTCATCCGGTGACCGTCCGCGTAGGGATAAGTTCATTCTTTTCGTTGTGGATCACCGTCATGCCTCCTTTCTTTGGCACACATTGCACTGGACTGACCCACGGACTATCAGCAATGGGGTAGACAACCCCGGCGTCCAACCATTTGATTATCTCCTTCTTGACTACCTCTTGCATAGAGGTATTTTATCTTCTTTGATGCTCGACGCTTGGTTTGTTCCCTTCTTCCAGTTGGATTTTGTGTTTACATATTCCGGTAGTAATTCCTCGGATGTCTGATATTGTCCATCCAATCGCTTATCGGTGCTCCCACAAGACATTTAGCAATGCATCAACCTGCACATCATTCAACAAAGAAGACACGATTACGGGTAAAGTATCCTTAGAGCCAAGAAATTTATACCTCAAGTGCGATGGGAGTGGTTTGAGCTCAAGGTGTGGTTGCTACATGATTGAAGGCTTTGCGGGCGGTGTCATTCGATTCTCTAGGTCGAGGGAAAGCTTCTTTGGTGCATATGTATAGGACCCACGCCCTTCCAATGCATTGACTATCTCCGCATAACCCTCAATGCTTTCATCATCAAAATTTACCAAATTGCCGCCAATGCCTCGCTGAGGCCCTCTTCTTCCATTTTCATCACAACGGCATCTTCCACCTCATCAACAACATCAATTACCGAGATCCCCTCATGTGCGCTTGGAAATTTCAACCCCTTGCTTTCTTGGAATGTAACTTCTTCATCATTCACTCGGAATTTGATGTCATGTCTTTCCGAATCCATTAATGATCTTCCCGTTGCGAGGAATGGTCTTCCTAGAATGATAGGAATCTCTTTATCCACCGCACAATCCAAGATGACAAAGTCAGCCGGGAGAAGAAACTTCCCCACCTTCACTAGAGCATTGTTCAACAATGCCCAAGGGTTTCTTTATGGTTCGATCGGCCATTTGCAAACGCATGCTAGTTGCTCTTGGCAATCCCAATCCCGCTTGCTTGTAATTAGCAAGAGGCATCAAATTTATACTAGCACCGTTTGTCACAAAGCGCTCTAGCAAAATTCCTCAACCCAATGGTGCATGGGATAGTAAAAGCTCCCGGGTCTCCCTTCTTCTCCACGGTTGATGTAGCAATTATTGAACTAACCCGGTGAGTCAAATTTACCACCTCATTCTTTGTTGTTCTCTTCTTTGTCATCAACTCTTTCAAGTATTTGGCGAACCCAGGCATTTCTTAGAAAGCTTCCAAGAATGGAATATTCACCGACAATTGCTCCAAGATGTCATAGAATTTTTCAAACTTTCCATCATCCACTCTTCGTGAAGGCCTTTGAGGAAATGGAGGGCTAATACTAGGAATTGGTGGAGGGGCTTTTGGGGTCTTCTTCGCCTTTTCCGCGGCCTTTCCTTTTCTTTCTCTTTGAATCACATCCTCTAGGGGAGTTTCCTCAAACTCCACTACTACCGGCAACTCACTCCGTGCTTCCTCTCCTTGATCAATGTTCTCAACATCAATCACTTTCTCACTCTCGTCTTGAAGTACCTTACCACTTTTCATTGTGACGGCCATGCAATGAGATGTCGACCCCCCTGGGCCGCTTTTTGGGTTGACCATCGTGTCACTAGGAAGTGTGCCTTTTTTCTTGGAAGTTCTCTCTTGATAGATCTCTCATTTGTAATTCAATTTTGAATCGAAGCGGTGTGTGCACCCACCACCTCGGACATATTCCTCATTGTTGCATCGCTTTTCTCTTGATTTTGCAAAATCCGCTCTAGCATCCCTTCCATTTTTGATTCACTTGACGAGCCCTCGCGGTGGTACATAAGGATTGGAGCTTCTATTGGAATAGTTGTTGTTGTTGTTCCAAGATCCTTGGCCACCTTGATCATTGCGCCAATTTTGTTGGCCTTGCCCTTGCGGGTTTGGCCTCCAATTGTTTTGTTGGCGGTAACCACCTTGAGAGTGTTGAACATAGTTTGCTTCTTCCCACTCTTGATTACCCATTGATTGCATGACTTCCACCATATGCACTTTCTTCGTTTAATTTTCCTTGAGCATCTTTGTCAATACATCAACATTAGTGGCCATACCTGCAATCACTTGGTCTCTTTCTTGATTCTCTTTGATCATGTTTGCAAGAGAAGGAGTGCCATAAGAAATTCCCTCACTCGTATCTTCCGAATGCCACGCTTGATTGTGATTAGCCATCTTGTCTAAAATTTGAGTAATCCTAGCAAATAACTTATCCATGAAAGATCCATCCGCGGCATTCTTTGCAATTGACTGGGAGAGTGGTTCCAAACCCATGTAAAATTTCTCCATCAAAATATTTTCCGGGAACCCATGGTTCGGTGATCTCACACGATACAGCTTGAAACGGTCCCATGCTTCATGTAAGTGTTCCCCCGGCATTTGCTTGAAGAAGAATATTTTGTCTCTAAACTCAGATTTCTTGCTATCCGGGAACCACTTTGACAAAAAGGCTCGGACAAGCTCAGGCCATGTAGTGATGGTGTGAGGAGGTAAGTTTAGAAGCCACTTCCTTGCCTCTCCCGCTAAGGAGTACTTGAACACCCGCAACCTCAAAGCGTCATCCGACACATTGGTCTGTTTGTGCATGGCGCACACACCCAAGAAGTTCCTTAGGTGTTGCGTTGGATCATCATCAGTTGAGTTGTGAAATAATACTTCTGCCTTGAGCATCAGTATCATTCCATGGTCCACTTTAAATGTTGATGCACCAATTGCCGGTGGAAGGATGGCATTGGAGTCGTCGATGTATTCCTCAATATCGGCGAAAGGATTTCCTCTTCTCCATAAAACTCGTCCATTGTGACCTGGGACACCAATACAAAACAAGCAACTTGTGATGGAAAAGAAACAGATATAAAGTGAAGTACACACTAACTAGTAATTTCAAAACCGTATTCCCCGGCAACGGCGCCAAAATTTGATACGCTCAAATTACACCTTAAAATAGTGTAAAGTTGTCGAAGTCAAATATAATAATCCAACAAGGTTCGGGTCGAATCCCACAGGGAATAGGTGTGAAAATATTAATTTGATAGTGTGATTCTTAACTCAAATCATAATTCCATTCCAATAGTGAACGGGAATATGAGGGTTTGTTAGGTAATAATCTAGTAAATGTAGTGGCAATGAGAATTAATTAAAGTTGTAATTAATATGATTAAGTGAACCAAGGTTGTGTCCCCTTTAATGAAGTGTAATGCAAATGGATATTAATATGATATATTTCTAATGGGAAGTTCGTGATATGCAATTGATTTCTAAATGACTACCCAATATTTTCCAATAATAGGGTAGTATTTCCTCTTTATAATTTTCCCAAATATAAAAGAGTTGCAATAAAACCAAATCACTTACTGCCAAATAAAATCAACTTATTCCTAAGTGATTCTATTAAACAAGGTTTAAAGCCTTGAGTCTTTGATATTTACTCTTACGTTCTAACCCACTTCTCCAAGCTAAGAAAGAATTTATGGCATAAGTTAATGTTTGCAACCACTAACAATAAATATAAAATGAAGAGTAAATAAATTTCAACAACCCATTATGCATATATACAATGTTAAATACCCAAATACATAACACCCATTTAGGGTCCACAACCTTAGTATTTAAGGCTAGCTACACATAATAAATGACAAAAATCTAAGAGTAATAAGTGTCATGAATGCTTACAAAACCAAGGATTTCTTGCCCTAATTCTTCCAAAAAGGAGGAGAACATTTAATAGGGTAATCTTGCTCTAAAACCAGTCAAGAATGACCCACAAAACCCAAATAAATCTATTTATAGTGGGCTGAAAATTGGGGCCAAAAATGAACAAAAGTACCTCTTCAAGTCAACTATGCAATCGCATTCTTCAAATTCTCATCGCATCTCTAAACCCTAGTTTCCAGGTAATCACCGCATTGTTGATCTGCGGTTCGCATTGTTGATATGCGACCGCAGATTTGCATCGCATTCTTGAGGCAGCTTAAGGTACCAGGGAATCTGCGGCTCGCATGTGAGTTATGGGGTCGCATAATCGACCGCATTCTTGCTCTTGAAATTGGCCTATCTTTCTGTTGAGGTCTGCGATCCCTGGGTGCATTATGCGATTCGCATGTTAGTTCTGCGACCTCCTCTTGTCAAATATGTGATTGCATAGTGTTAATTTCCTCACTTTTTATCTCCTTTGATCTCTTTTCCATGTTCTTGAGTGTTTAAGCCTCATGCACTGCAAAACATCAAAATTCCATAAGTATAAAAGGTAAATGCTCTTAAAACAAGCTATAATCTAAGCAATTTGGTATTAAATGTGCTGAAATTCTCCGGCACATCAGCCACCGAACCTTATCTCCCATATTTCTTAATATTGAAACAAGTTCAGGGGTACTTTCATTAAAGGTGTGATCCCCAATTCGTGCATTAACTCTAGGTCATTCATCTCGATCCTTTCTGGATCTAGAAGAGGATAAGCCTGCATCTCTGCTTGGTGGTCTATAATCTGACCTGGTGTTTTCAAACCTGGGACGAGTTTCACGTCCCGATGGTCCCAAGTAAGGATCGTACCTGTTTTTACCTGATCTCTTGTCTGATTCGGAAGGTCTGGATCTGGTATGATCTTCATCTTTCGAACGAGCAATGGTATCTTCTTCTATTCGAAGTTTAGTATTGTACATGTTATAAACATCATTCCATGTTGTAGCTGGGAATTCTCTCAAGCTTTCTTTGAGTCTCTTCGTGGCTTCTGGGCTTTTATCATTTATATTACTTGCAAATGCCATGGCTGCCCAATTATCAGGCACCCTTGGTAGTTGCATTATTTCTCGTTGAAACCTATCTACAAATTCACGAGGTAGTTCCGTGTCTCCTTGCTTTATTTTAAATATGTCCTCCATTCTTTTCTCGACTTTTTGCGCACCGGAGTGTGCTTTTATGAAAGAATCTGCAAGCTCAGCAAAAGAATCAATAGAATTTTCAGGGAGAAGAGAATACCAGGTTAGGGCTCGCATTTCTCCGAATTTTTTGACAAGGACTGATTCAATCTCTTGTTTTGTTAAGTCGTTGCCCTTTACTCCGGTGGTAAAAGCAGTCACGTGGTNTTTTATGAAAGAATCTGCAAGCTCAGCAAAAGAATCAATAGAATTTTCAGGGAGAAGAGAATACCAGGTTAGGGCTCGCATTTCTCCGAATTTTTTGACAAGGACTGATTCAATCTCTTGTTTTGTTAAGTCGTTGCCCTTTACTCCGGTGGTAAAAGTAGTCACGTGGTCGCGTGGGTCAGTTGTTCCGTCATATTTAGGAACGTCAGGCATTTTAAACTTCTTGGGTATAGGGAAGGGTCTTGCGCTTTGTTTCCAAGGGTGTTGAGAATATCTATCAACATCAATGCCTTTGATAACAGGTGGTACTCCAGGAATTTGCTCGATTCGATCGTTTTGTTCCTTCACCTGTTTCTGCAAGGTTAGTTGTAAATTTTGTAATTCAGAGTTATTAGTCACACCTGGTCTCGCTTCAAGAGATACGTTAGGAGTGTCATCCCTTGCTGAGTTTACCAACCCAGACTGAGGATTTTCCACGGTGATAGTGTTATTGGGAGGTGGTGTCAGTGATGCAAGTGATGTCGCTGGTAATCCCCTTGCAAATTCTTGCAAAGATTGGCCCACATACTTTGCAATCATTTTCTTTACCTAATCTTGTTCTACCGGTTGATCATTATTATCGTTGTTGTTATTGGAATTTTCTAGGGATTGTTCCCTTGAACCACGTGGGGTTCTTAAAGGTGATGGAACCGGGATTCCATTTCTCTGCTGGTTGTTGTCGTTGGAGTTCGACATAGTTCAGAGGATATCGCTTGAAAAGAAAACAAAGATTATTAGACTTCCCGGTAACGGAACCAATTTGTTTAACCAAAGAATTAGATCCTTTGACCAAATCTTTTTTTAGGATGAACACGAGTTTCTGATAATCCAGGAAATAATAATAAATAAAAAGGAGCAACTAAATAGACAATAGTATGATGCACAGAAAATTAAAATGTATTGTATTCCTAGTTCAGATGCCTTTACAAGTTATATTTTATTCCCTCATATAGGGAATTTCTTAATATAACGTCTACCTCTTACAATGATCACTCATTAATGACTAATTATTACATTAATGGGACGTTACAAAGAATAACCGTAACTGTTGCGTGAAGGTTGTGTAACGTGTGAGTCATTAATTGAGGATCTCTTAATCTGCATGTAGCTCTATCCGGATTCATTCTGACTGTGTCTCTTCTTTGTCTCAATCAGGTGAGTTTCTCGTAGCAGATTTCCCCATAGGTTTATTGAGTCGTGCCTCTTTGCTTCGCACCTCTTTATTGAATCATGTCTAGCTGGCATGTTTTCCTTGATCCACGTAGCCGGCTGAGTCATCGGGAATTATCATACGTGTGAAAATCTTTTTTACTAATACAGTGATGTCGTGCCATTTCTATTGAATTATGGTGAGGATGAGAGTAAAAGAACGAAGGGTGATGTCGTGCATTCTATTTATTGTTTGGAGAGGATGGGAGTAAAAGCACGAAGGGTGATGTCGTGCACTTGTTTTTTTTTTGTGTTACTATTTCTGTAATTTAAGTTGATATTTGATTTGTTGCTTTACCTCGTTATTACCATTAATTGATATTCTCTCCCCTCAGCATGTTTTCCCCTTCCTTATTTGGTATCTAGTTGCTTATTTCTTGTCATTATATTGTTTTGTTTCGTACATGATTAAACTGCACAAGTTTATTTGGTTGTCGTGTCCTAGACTCATCACTACTTCGCCGAGTTTAGGCTCGACACTTACTCAGTACATGGGATCGGTTGTACTGATGCTACACTCTGTACTTTTGTGCACATCCCGGTACAGGACCCTACTAACCTTAGAGTGAGGAGGTTTCCTTTAGTCCATTGGAGATTCCCAGGTAGTCCTGCAGGCGTCCGCAAGCCTTGGCGTCCCCTCCTACTTTATTTCCATTCTGATCTTATTTATTCTGAGACAGATGTATTTATTTTTGTTCAGACCCTTTTTTTGTAGAATTCATAAACAGTCCTTGAAGTTGTGACACCAAATTCTGGGTTTAGTATTATGAATTTCGTAATGGTAGTTAATCAAGTTGTTAGACTTTGTTTCTCTTTCGCAATTTTATTTCTGCTGATTTTGTATATCACCTGTTAGCTGTTAATAATAAAGGAATAAGGTAAATATTCATTACGTTGGCTTGTCTAGCGGGTTCAATGTTAGGCACCATCACGGTCCCGACAGTGGGAAATTCAGCTCGTGACAAGTTGGTATCAGAGCACTAGGTTGCTTAGGTCTCACAATTCACGGACAAGCTTAGTAGAGTCTGAGGTATTGGTATGGAGATGTTTGTGCTTATCCCCTAGAGGCTACAGAGTTTAGGAATGACTTCACACCTATTCTTCTCTGTCGTGCGCTTTGATTTCTCAAACTAATTGAATTTCTACTCTATTCTCTCGCAGATGGCGAGAACACGTGCTTCTTCATCCACTGATCAGCAGCCTGAGTCCCCAGTTGCAGCTCCTACGAGGGGCCGAGGACGAGGCTGAGGCCGTGCTAGAGGCCGAGGCAGGGGCATAGCTTAGCCCAGAGTAGCAGCCCTAATGGCGGAGCCTCAGGTAGAGTTTGCTGATGAGGTTCCTGCCCAGACACTCTTGGTTGGACCAGCTCAGGTTCCTGAGGGGTTCATTGCCACCCCGGTACTCCAGGATGCTCTAGTCCGTCTAGTAGGTCTCATGGAGAGCGTTTCTAAGGCAGGTTTACTTCCTACAGCACCAGTCGTCTCTCAGGCAAGGGGAGGAGCCCAGACTCCCACTACTCGCACTTTAGAGCAGTTGACTTCTCAGTTCCAGACTCCAACACCTCAGACAGCTGGGGTAGTTCAGCCGGGTATTGTAGCTCAGACCGGTGATGGAGCAGCTATGTATGCTGATGCTTTGTGGAGGTTGGACCGGTTCACCAAGTTGTTTACTACTACTTATAGCGGTACATCTTCAGAGAATCCCCATGACTGCTTGGATAGCTGCCACGAGGTTCTACGGAACATGGGATAGTGGAGACCAATGGGGTCGACTTTGCTACTTTTCGTCTGTCAGGTCCCGCCAAGACCTGGTGGAGAGATTAATGTTTGGCTAGACCAGTGGGATCACCGCATTTGACTTGGGTCCAGTTCTCCGATTTGTTTCTGGAGAAGTTTCTCCCTATCACTCAGAGAGAGGATTATAGGAGACAGTTTGAGCGTCTCCAGCAGGGTTCTATGACCGTCACTCAGTATGAGACCAGATTCATTACCTTGGCCCTTCATGGTATTATGATACTTCCTACAGACCGAGAGAGGGTGAGGAGATTTATTGAGGGACTAGCTCAACCGATAAGATTGCAGATGGTGAAGGATACAGGGAGTGATATTTCCTTCCAGGATGCAGCCAGTGTGGCCAGACGAGTTGAGATGGTTCTATCACAGGGGAGTGGTCAGGGGTCTGACAAGAGGCCCCGTTATTTTGGCAGGTTCAGTGGTGCCTCGTCTGGAGGCAAGGATTCTTTTGGTAGGGGCCATTCTCTTAGGCCATTTCATTCAGCACTTCAGGTTTCTCGCAGTGCTCCAAGTGGCTGTGGTTCTAATATGCAGTAATTCTGATCAGTTTCCCTACAGTGCACCATCAGCTCCTATCAGTGCACCACCGCTCTAGAGTTTTTAGGGTGGTTGCTCAAGTCGTCAGGGTCAGTTTCAGGGCTAGCAGTCTCGGCAGCCGAGATCTTGTTATACTTGTGGTGGTCCGGGGCATATTGCTAGATTTTTCCCTCAAGCCTCGAGAAGTTCTCAGCACCAGGGTTCTCGTGCCATGGTTCCCGCACCAGGTGTTCCCCCACCCGCTCAGTCAGCCAGAGGTGGGGGTCGAGGTGTTAGAGAGGTGGAGGCCAGGCTACTAGAGGTAGAGGTCAACCAGTAGGAGGCCGTCCCAGGGATGTAGTTCAGATTGGTGGGGCTCAGCCTCGATTTTATGCTATTATAGCCAGACCTGAGACTGAGGCCTCCAATGCGGTTATCACAGGTATGGTTTCAGTTTGCAGCAGGGATGCTTCAGTTTTATTTGATCCAGGATCCATATATTCCTATGTGTCATCTTATTTTGCTCCTTATTTGGTTATGCCTCGTGATTCTCTGAGTACTCATATATATGTGTCTACACTAGTGGGTGATTCTACTGTGGTAGATCATGTGTACCGTTCGTGTGTAGTGGTTATTGGTGGTCTTGATACCAGTGCAGATCTTTTACTCCTTGATATGGTAGATTTTGATGTCATTTTAGGGATGGATTGGTTGTCGCCTTATCATGCCATATTGGACTGTCATGCCAAGACCATGACCTTAGCCTTGCCGGGATTGCCTCGTCTGGAGTGGAGAGGAGCTCCTAATCATTCTTCCAGCAGGGTTATCTCATATATGAAGGCTTTGCGTATGGTCGAGAAGAGGTGTTTGGCCTATTTGGTCTATGTTCGTGATTCTAGTGCAGAGGTTCCTTCTATGGAATCTGTGCCCATTGTCTGTGAGTTTCCAGAGGTGTTTCCTACAGATCTGCTGGGTACGCCACCCGACAGGGATGTTGACTTTTGCATTTATTTGGCTCCGGGTACTCATCCCATTTCTATTCTGCCATATCTATGGCCTCGCGGGAGTTGAAAGAACACTTGCAGGAGTTGCTTGATAAAGGCTTTATTAGGCCTAGTGTCTCGCCTTGGGGTGCACCGGTGTTGTTTGTTAAGAAGAAGGATGGGTCGATGAGGATGTGCATAGACTATCGGCAGTTAAACAAGGCTACCATCAAGAATAAGTATCTGTTGCCGAGGATTGATGACTTGTTTGATCAGCTTCAGGGTGCCAAGGTATTTTCAAAGATTGTTTTGAGATCTGGATACCATCAGTTGAGGATTAGGGCATCCGATGTCCCTAAGACAGCTTTTCGCACTCGGTACATGCATTATGAGTTCTTAGTGATGTCATTCGGGTTGACAAATGCCCCAGAAGCTTTCATGGACTTCATGAACCGAGTGTTCAGACCTTACTTGGATTCCTTCGTGATTGTATGGCAGATTCGTCAGTTGAAATCAAAGAGTTATCCTTCGGTTCGTGTTCAGTGGAGAGGTCATCCTGCCAAGGAAGCTACCTGGGAGTCCGAGTCCGATATACGGAGCCGGTATCCCCATCTTTTCCCCGATTCGGGTACTTTTCTATGTTCGTTCGAGGACGAACGTTTGTTTTAGAGGTGGAGAATGTGATGACCCAAAAAGTCATCTCTCATGTTATAAGTCAAAACTGTGTTCTGAGGCCTTGAAAACCTCCTTTTTAGCTCACCTCGTTTTGCATGCGCAGTCCGGGCGTATATCCGGGAAGCTTTTATATGAATAACTGAGAAAAATGCTAATTTTGCCTTTAAAATTAAATTTAAGTTGACTGCGGTCAACATTTTGGGTTAATGGACCCGGACCCGAGAATTGACGGTCCTGGATGGTCCGTAGGAAAAAATAGGACTTAGGAGTATGCCCGGAATTGAATTTCGAGGTACCAAGCCCGAGAAATGAATTTTTGAAAGAAATTGTTTTACTGAAATTATAAGAGTTTTAGGAAATTTGATTAAATTTGAAATTGATGGTATCAGGCTCGTATTTTGGTTCCAAAGCACGGTACATGTTTAATATAGTGTTTGAGTGAGGCCTGTAAAATTTAGTAAGAAACGGAGGTCATATGACATGATTCGGACTCGTAGTTATGAAATTAGAAACTTTGAAAGTTCTTGAGATTTTCCTATAATTTTTATGCTAAATTCGCTGTTTAAGATGTTATTTTGGCGATTTGATTGCACGAGTAAGTATGTAGGATGTTTTTAAGGTTGTGTACATGTTTGGTTTGGAGCCCCGAGGGCTCGGGTGAGTTTTAGGAAGGTTTCGGGGTGTTTAGAATTGGAAAGTCTCTGCTGGTGCACCGGTTCTAGTGTGCCCGCACCTGCGAGCCCTTTTCCGCAGGTGCGAGCGGAAGCCCGCAAGTGCGACCCTTTACGCAGGTGCGGTATTTGGTTTCGCAGGTGCTCATCCGTAGATGCGGACGGCTTCCCATAGGTGCGGCGCCCAGTGGGCCTGTTCATTTCCGCAGGTGCGACTAGTTTTCCGCACCTGCGAGAGCGCAGGTGCAACCCAAGCACCGCAGGTGCGAGGGTCGGGCAGTGAAGTTTTTAAAAACAAAGCTCCAGCCATTTTCTTTTCAATTCTCACAAAAATAGAAGACTTAGGGCGATTTTCTCAAGAGATTTTCTTCCCAAATCATAGGTAAGTGTCCATTAACTAAATTTTTTTCAACTTTCTAATGTTTTTCATCAACTTTCATCTAAAATTCTAGGGTTTTAATGGTAGAAAATTGGGGATTTGGGTGGATTTAGGGCTTTTTGTATAATTGGAATTTAGACCTCATTTTAGGGTCGGATTCTGAAACTAATTACATATCCGGACTCGTGGGTGAATGGGTGATCAGGTTTTGGTCTGAACCTCGTGTTTTGACCAAGCGGGCCCGGGGTTGATTTTTGACTTTTTGGGAAGAATGATAGAAAACTCATAATTAAGCATTGGGGTTGAATTATTTAGCACTTATTGATATTATTAAGCTAATTATGTTTAGATACAATTGAATCGGAGGTGAATTCTAAAGGGAAAGTCGTAATTGAGGCTTGAGTTTGGTCGTGGAATTCGAGGTAAGTGTTTGACTTAACCTTAGATTGAGGGAATAGGTATGGTGTCTTATTTTCTACGTGTTAGTGTAATGAGCAACGTATATGTCACGACCCAAAATCCATTAAGGTCGTGATGGCACCGGGCCACCACAGTCAGGCAAGCCAACACTCATTAGTTAATTAAGTTCCTATTTTATTATTTTGAAATCGTTATTTTTCGTTTCGTCGTATGAAAATCGGTAAAAAAAATTACTGAGTGAATAACAAGTTTTAGCACCTCAAATAACAACAAATCCCAAAATCATCCCAGGACCCGGTGTCACAAGTGCATGAGCAAAATTTCTAGGAAGTATACATGTGAAACAATATTTGTCCTGGAATACAAACTAGACAAGGAAATAAAAGTACAATATAATACATCTGAAGGAGACTCTGCCGGATGCGGGTCGTCTCGAGAGGTGCAGCTCATCCAAGTCCCCATATCAACCATGCCACTATGCCAAGCGGGGCCACTATATATACATGTACCTGTGCAATAAAAATGTACAGCAAGTGTAGTATGAATACGAACACGACGTGTACTCAGTAAGTATCCCGCCTAACCTCGAATATGTAGTGACGAGAGGTCGACTTTGACACTTGCTAGAGGTCAATTCAATATAAACAAGGGTGACACTAAGCATGGATATCATAGGTAATTAACAAATAGTGATAGGAAATAACAACTTCTTCCACATATACAAATTTTAAATCCTCGTCTTTTCAGTTGACAATTTATAATTCAAGTCCAGTAAACAGTTAAAAATATCAGAAAGTACTCAGCAATTATCATGCGCAAGAAATGTCGAGGGTCGAACGGCCCGAACCAACATAAATGTAAGTTGTGCACTGCCGAAGGGTCAAACGGCACAAACCATAGATACATCTATTAACCTGCCGTGGAGTACGGCCCGCTCGAAGAAATCACCCCGCTCGCGAAATATAAATTGAGAAGTGGTCACACATAAGCATGCACATTCAAACACTCCACCCCGACTATAATGGGAAAACAATTACCCAAGAAAATGGAAATTTCTCTTTTTAATGGTCACAAAGATAGTATTTAAATCTTTTCTAGAAACTCATTTTCCAACTTCGATAAGGTTAAAATATTTTAATTTCATCAGTAAAGCTACAACTTCGGCAAATAAAATATGTTTTTGGGTCCTAGACTACCCGGACATAAGCATAATAGTAGCTACGCATGGACTTTCTTCACCTGCTGCGCACGTAGCCCCCACAAATAGTAGCACATATTTAATTATTTCACCTATAGGGACAATTCCCTCTTACAAGGTTAGAAAGGAGACTTACCTCACTCCGAAGATTCATAGCCTGCCTCCAAGCCCTTCTGACGACTCACATTGATGCACCACGCCCAAAACTAACCAAATAACGGGAAAACCAATGAAAATATACTCTAATACTTATATCAATTCAATTTGTATAAATTCCAAACTCCACTCGGAAAGTCGATAAAATCACCCTCGGGCCCACATGCCCGGATTCCGAAATTTTTCGAAGATAAAGGTTACCCATAAATTTACGAACACAAATATATAATTTTCTTTAATTTCCATGCCCAAATTCGTGGTCAATGTCCAAAAATACACATTCTAGGTCTTTTTTCAAAATCCCAAATTTCTACTAATTTCCATGACCAAATCTATATACAAATCTTGTATTTAACTTGCAATGAGTAGAAACAACTTACCTTGACATAATTGACGAAAATCCCCACTTGAAGCTCTCCAAAAATCGCCCAACCAAGAGAAAAATGAAGAGAAATGGCCAAATCCCGTCTTTAAAAGACACTGCCCAGCGACCCCTCGCACCTGTGTTCACATGACCGCCTCTGCGGTTCCGCAGGTGCAGACCCGTCACCGCTTCTGCGTTCCATGGCTCCTTGCCCATTCCTGCTTCTGCGCTTACAAATCTGCAGGTGCGGTCTCGCTTCTACGGCGAGCCAACCGCATATGCGGTCCTAGTCCTAGCCAGAAACCTTCGCTTCTGCGGTACCAAGGTCGCTTCTTCGGCTCTGCACCTGCAGCCAGAGCCTCGCAGGCGCGGTCACACCAGACACCAGCAACCTCAGCCTTTCTCAAATTCCAAATTCAAGCCGTTAATCACCCGGAATCCACCCGAGGCCCCCGAGACCCCGTCCAATCACACCAACCTATTCCAAAACATAATGCGGACCTGCTCGAGGCCTCAAATCAGATCAAACAATGCCAAAACAATGGATCGCATCACAATTCAATCTTTATGAACTTTGAAATTTCAAACTTCTACATTCGATGCCGAAACCTATCAAATCATGTCCGATTGACCCCAAATTTTGCACACAAGTCACATTCAAAATTACCGACCTACCACGACTTCCGGAATTGGAATCCGACCATAATATCAAATTTTCCACTTCCGGTCGGACTTCATAAAAACTTCAAATTTCTAACTTTAGCCAAATAACTCCAAAATGACCTACGGACCTCCGAATTCAATTCCGATCGCACTCCTAACACCAGAATCACCATACTGAGCTATTCCCAGACTCAGAATCCCAAACGGATATCAATAACACTTAAATGCACTTCAACCCAGACTTATGAAATTTCTTCCAAGATACTAACTTCCACAATATGCGCCGAAACGATCCCGAGTCATCCAAAACCCGCTCCGAACATACGCCTAAGTCTGAAATCATCATACAAACTTGCTGGAACCTTAAAATCCTGATTCTGAGATCGTTTAATCAAAAATCCAATCTTAGTCAATTCTTCCAACTTAAGGCTTCTGAAATGAGAACTTTTTTTCCAATTCGACTTCGAACTTCCCGAAATTGAGTCCCGACCACACCTACCAGTCATAATACCTGAAATGAAGCTGCTCATGGCCTTAAACTGCTAAACGATGTGCTAGAGCCCAAAACGCTCGGTCGGGTCGTTACAGTATAGGTGTGGTGATGGGTATCTATACGTTGGAGTCAAGCATGACCGTGAGTCGAATATTGTGATTTATGTGATTTTTCATCAAACATTACTTGAGTTTAATTTGATAATTATCCATGTTGGTGGTATTTCTTTGGTATTGATAATTGTTGAGTATTGGTTCAAGTTAAGAGTTATTACGTGAAGTTAAGTAACTAAGTGAGATTGGTTATAGTTGTTTCCCTTGCTGGGGTGATATTGATTCTAGTGATGGCTCCCTTGCCGGGACGTTATGGCTTTTATTATTATTGTACTGTTGATTTTCCTTACTGGATTATTGTTATTGATTTGTTTGGGTGAGGAAGAGTGTTAGAGCACAAAGGGTGATGTCGTGCCGTTTTATTTGATTTATGGTGAGGATGAGTGTTAAAGCACGAAGGGTGATACCGTGTATGATATTGCGAGGATGAGCGTAAAGGCACGAAGGGTGATGCCGTGCATTCTATTTATTGTTTGGTGAGGATGAGAGTAAGAGCACAAAGGATGATGTCGTGCACTTGTTTTCTTTGTGTTACTATTTCTGTAATTTAAGTTGATATTTGATTTATTTCTTTACCTCGTTATTCCCATTAATTGATATTCTCTCCCCTCAGCATGTTTCCCCTTCCTTATTTGGTATCTAGTTTCTTATTTCTTGTCATTATTATTATTTTGTTTCGTACATGATTAAACTGCACATGTTTATTTGGTTGTCGTGTCCTAGCCTCGTCACTACTTCGTCGAGTTTAGGCTCGACACTTACTCAGTACATGGGGTCGGTTGTACTGATGCTACACTCTGCACTTTTCTGCAGATCCCGGTACAGGACCCTACTGACCTTAGATTGAGGAGGCTTCCTTTAGTCCATTGGAGATTCCAAGGTAGTCCTACAGGCGTCCGCAGGCCTTGGCGTCCCCTCCTACTTTATTTCCATTTTGCTCTTATTTATTCTGAGACAGATGTATTTATTTTTGTTCAGACCCTTTTTTTTGTAGAATTCATAGACAGTCCGTGAAGTTGTGACACCAAATTCTGGGTTTAGTATTATGAATTTCGTAATGGTATTTAATCAAGTTGTTAGACTTTGTTTCTCTTTCGCACTTTTATTTCCGCTGATTTTGTATATCACCTGTTAGCTGTAATAATAAAGGAATAAGGTAAATATTCATTACGTTGGCTTGCCTAGCGGTTTCAATGTTAGGCACCATCACGGTCCTGACGGTGGAAAATTTGGGTCGTGAAACATTGGGAACTTGATGTCGAGTTGCGCGTGGTTATTGATTTTGAGCAACATGGCTCGAGGTATCTCATATGGGCCAGTGTTTGGATGGGGTCGTGCATTGCGGTAGAGTTATGTTGAGATATGATCCTTTGTTTTAGATTCGTGTGTTATGGTTCTACGGTGTGTGATGGATTTTTAGCATTGCGTTGTGGTGGTACTTGTTGAGCTTGCAGGACGGTTCTCTCATTTGAGTTATTTTCAATGTTTGAAGACATTTGAATTGTTGGGTATTGATGCACGGATTGTGTGGTTTGTGGCTCTGGGTATATTGGTGAGGCATGTCAATAGAGTAGCTTGTATTTGCTAAGATGAGGTCGTCGGACCTAGAGTGGTTGCTATCGGATTTTATTGCGGTACATTTGAAAGGATAATGTCGATGATCAGCTTAGAAATTGGCTATAGTTCTTGTCGAAGGAGATGGAGCTCCATGACTTGTTGATCTAAGGAATGGTTATGAGTTTCTGCACGTTTCTTTCATCATATGCAGTACACAAAGGCTTTAGAACAAGGTTTTGTTTGACATGAGATTTATTACCGACATTGGGTTATTTTGAGTAGCTACTGTGATCAGAAATATTGCTACGAGTATGCGAGTCGTATGATATGTCGGGTGATTACATCTTGGATTTGTGGTTATGACTTGGTACAGCTTGTTCAGATTTATACAGTATGTAGATGCGAAGATCAGGTCTTGTAGTAAATTCCAGATGTTGAAAATTGGATTATATGGTTTACGGACTAAGGTTGAAGTAATGATCTTCAGTTAGGTTGTGTTGTCGGGCCTATATGGAATAGGGTGTCAGGGGATCACCCCAGGGTATGTGCATGGTAAGGTTACATGGCGGTTTGACGGCTTAGGAATAACTCTTGGCACATTCGAGGATGAACGTATGTTTAAGTGGGGGAGAACATAACAACCTGACAGGTCGTTTTGAGCATTTGAACATCGCTCAATAGTTTGGGGCACGAGTAATTCCATATGATGTATTAAGATTTGTGTGCAAAATTTGAGTTCATTCCGAGTTGATTTGATATGTTTCGGCGCGAGTTTTTGAAAGTCGAAAGTTCGAAAGTTCATTAAATTTGATTTGAGGTGTGTTTCGTCGTTTCGATGTTGTTATGCGTGATTTGAGGCCTCCGGTATGTCCGTGTATGTTATGAGACTTGTTGGTATGTTCGTACGGGGTCCTGAGGGGCTCAGGTGAGTTTCTTATAGGTTTGGATTGTGTTGTGATCGTTTTTCTTATGTTTCAACGTCGTTTCCTCAAGCATAAATGGTACCACATTAAACAAATGAGCTCCCGTTTCTGTTTTGATTGAAGCATTAGATTCGTATCGTAATTACAGAGCCATAGCAAAAAGGATAGTCGAATTCGGACATGGAATGAATATTTTATGGTCATTTTACTAAGAATTGGGTTGCTAGATTTTTCAGATTAATTACGAAATTGCCACTAACGTCGTATTTAAAAATTTGCACTATTTTCAAATATTGAAACCAACATATCTTCTTCATTATAAGGTCAAATGGACTGATTCAAAAGCCTATCGTGACTGAAATTCATTGGAGGCACTAAAAGCGGGTTTCGGTATCGTTTGGCACATAAAACGAGGCAGAACAGCTGGGCAAAAATATTTAATATCGAAGGTTTGTTCATTTGATCATATTTTGAGTTGGGGAGCTCGGATTTGGACAACTGTTGGAGGTAATTTTCACCATATGAATTGGGATAAGTGTTCTATACTCGATTTTGGTTATATTTCATGAATCCATCTTTGTTTTGGGCATTTAATTGATGATTTCAGAGTGAAATTTGGGGGTTTTGTCTAAAATTTCATAAAGTAAATTTTTGAGTTTTGAACATCGATTCGGAGTCGGATTTGAGTGAAACTAGTATGGTTGGACTTGTAATTAAATAGGTTGTCAGATTTTGTGAGTTTTGTCAGGTTTAGATGCGCGGGCCCGAGTTTGACTTTTTGGTCGATTTTGAGATTTTGATTAAAGATTTAACCTTTATCGATTGGGTTTGTTTCCTTTGGAATTATTTGATGTATTTGAATTGGTTTCGTCTAGTTCCAAGCCGTTTGGAGGTTGGTACACGCGACATGGTATTTTTAGAGCATCGTTTGGATTGCTGGGTATTGAATTTGGCTTGTTATGAAACTCAGTTATGTGTTATGTGATTAATGTTTGGAGGTTGGTGCTGAGGATATGAAACTCAGTTATGTGTTATGTGATTAATGTTTAGGTGACGCGCATGCTAGGTGACGGGCGTGTGGGCGTGCACCGTCTAAATTGTGATTTAGTCGATTTCATGAAACTATGTAGCCATCTTATCTAAACATTTTTATTGCACTCTATGTGTTAGAGCGCTTGAGCTGTAATTGAAGCTAGATATCATATTTAGGCTATATGTTGGTACCCATGGGACCCATAGTAGTCGTTCTTTGTTGTTGTTATTTGCTTAATTTCAGTTATGTACTTAGTTGCATTCATCATTACATATCATATCTCAGTCTCTGTTGTTGTTTTTTGTCACATCTCATATTATTGATTTGGGTTGCTCATCATGAGTGTTGTGAGACGAGAGACTGGAGAGATTGATGACTAAGTGAGGTCGAGGGCCTAATTGTGAGGATATTGATACTATGGCACGTGAGTTGTCCATGCAGATCCAGATATTGATACTATGGCACGTGAGATTTCTGTGCAGCACGTGAGTTGTCCGTACGGAACCAGATATTGATATTATAGCACGTGAGTTGTCTTTGCAGCACGTGAGTTGTCTGTGCGAATCCAGATATTGATACTATATCACGTGAGTTATCTGTGCAGCACGTGAGTTGTCCGTGCAGATTATAGAGCTTGGGCTGAAGGAGCCCCTTCGGAGTCTGTACATCCCCAGTGAGCACAGTTGCCTAGCAGTTGTTATGTTTGGGCTGGATTTGCCCTTTTCAATACTGAGTTACTGAGTATGTCGAGTGATTGAGTATGACGAGTGGAAAGTGTGAGACAGTGAGATTGAATACTCTGAAAGTGTGAGTACATGAGTCCATCACTGAGATACATTGTATTTGACATGCGTACTCGAGGTACATGCATAGAGATGCATTTCTTTCTGCTACTCCGATTTTGGTAACATTTATGATTTCACCTGCATATTGACACGTAGGCATAGAAATGCATTTTCCTCATGCCATTTGAAAATGAAACATTTACCTGTTGAAAGCTTTTAGGAAAAATTACAGTTTTAAAACTTACTCATATTTTTGGCGATTTCGCTAAAAGATTTGGGTTTCACTGATATACTTGGAAAGCAGGCCTATTTTTCTGGAACTCTGAACGAGCAGAGCATTTTATCTCTGAGTTACTTCTTTTATTACTTTCATTATGTTGTTATATACTACTGTTGGCTATTGGTGTTGGACTCCGACCTATGTTTCAACTCGTCACTACTTTCAATCTAAAGTTAGGTTTGTTACTTATTGAGTACATGGGTCGGTTGTACTCATACAGATATTGTTTGCTGACATTGTTGTGATCAACGGGAGCTGGATTTGAAGATTATCTGTGTTCCGGTTAAAGCTGTCTCTTGTTCATGGTAGCTCTAGAGTTATGAAAAATCTTTGTAGGTATTATTCTGACAGATGATGTATTTTTTATTTCACACCAGCGTTGTAACTCTTAATCTTAGAAGCTCGTGATTTATACTACCAATCCTTGGAAAATGTATAAGATTCAGATAATTTCTTTACGTAGTTGTCTTATTAATTATCAATGGAATTGGATAGTTGTTAATTATCTTACTTAGTGGATTGAGTTAAATGTCATCACGACTAATTGGATTTTGGATCGTAACAATAAATTATATCGAATAAAATATTTATGGTTGACCATGCTTCTGTTGTGCTTGTCAATTTATATTTGTGAAAATAGTTTACTGCATATTTGGACAGGAATACACTATATGGAAGATCATACGGTTAAAATTCTCTTTCAAGCATTTTGCCAAATAATTGCAGATTATAATATGTGAATATGTCGTTCACATCAATATTTTATGTAATCACACTTCCAATCAGCAAACCCGCCACACTACTACCAAACAATCATATCCACACAACAAAATTACAAAATAGATTTAGTTTTCAAATCCTAAACTCCCATTTCCTCTACGGTTATGATCACTTTCTCGTTTCTAATATGCATTGTTATGCTTGCTTATTTATTTTTCACATTCCTCTACCTAGCTACCTATATTATTGTTGGAAAACAGCTATTATTTTAATATTTAATGCAAAAAGCTAAACAAATATGATCCTTCTAAATAAAGTACTTCATACTAGATAATAACTTGAAAGTAAAGTTCCGCATAATGAGCTTATGCATGTAACTATAGAATATGTCAATTAATGAATTTGAGTTTAGAAATGAAACGAAAAAGTTAATTTTACTATTAACTAATTTGTTCCTGAACACAACAAAAATGTATTTCAAAAGAGCAACATGCAATAAGTTATTTACCCTACCTTTTACATCGATTGTGTTTTATAAAAATCCAAAGGTAGAAATTGATAATTAAATAATATGTAAAGTTAAAAAGTTACTCGATTTTTTGTCACGCTTTCTTAATTCATCACTCATGTTCTATCTAATTTTCTTTGCCCACATAATCACAAGTTTTGTAGACCAGTGCGTACATGTCTTCTATTCCTCTTCTTCGATTTCAAACTGATAAATAATGCCAACAGGTGCAATAAAAAACAAACACCATATTCAAGGCAAACATAGGAGTTGCTTTTCAATTTTGTTGCAAAGATAACCACTATGATTTATCAATTATAATTTTGATATTGTATTGAATTATGAATTTTGTAAGTCTCGTGTTGAAAGGAGTCGTAATATAAGTGTTGCTGAAAGGATGTGTTAATACTCAGTAGAATGACAAAGTTGTTTTATTTATTCTTGTTCAGAATAAGTAAATCGACATTGTGTGGCAACTCTTCGAAATTAGGACTCTTTAAATTAATAAGGTACTTAAATGAATAGGATGGGTATTTTAGTTAATTATGGTATTTAGATAAATCAAGAGGATAATTTTGTAATTTAACTTTTAAGTTAAGGGCTTCCCACTTTTATAATAATACTAGTATCTACGAACGGGCGTTGCACATTAATAATGGCATGTGATGATTTAGACATTTATTTATATGAAGGAATAATAAAATTTGATTAATGAGAGAAATTTTATGTATAATAATACCACAATCATCTAAATGCCGAAAAATATTATTACATTAGCATTATACGTGAATTTAAAATAAAAGGACATCATCAAAACTTATACAAATGATCAATTTTGTCATGTTAGTTAGATAATTACGTATTATAGTTTAAAAGTATTTAATGTGATGGTATCTTAACGAACACTTCTTTGTGGCAATATTTTGTGTTTGTTTCCTCCTAATGCTTTGGTTGCTCTGCCTTAACCAAAACTCTTGTCGATCTTGATATCCCTCTTGAAAGTGCAACATATAAATGTTCGTGCAAGAAAATATATTACGGTAAATGTAGTCCAATATTTAGGATATTTGTCCTTGTGCTTTATTTGTTATATTTGCAAAACATAAACATACTAAAAATTATTTTCACATAAATTTAAAAGGATATTTCCTTAGTTTCGGAACACGAAAGTTGAATTCACGGATAAGAATATACTTAGAAGCACATTGAACAGTATCATAATTTTTGCATATATGACGTAATTGTCAAAACTTCTTTATACCATCTGTGTGATATTACATAAGATATACGGAGTATCTAAGTTTTTCAGTAGCATGACGAACATATTATTTTTCAAAATTAACCTATATATAATGAAAGATAAATTTTAACTTAGTCTATTATATATACAGTTGTCATGATCCAAAATCTAACTAGTCGTGATGGCACCTAACCCAACCCGTTAGGTAAGCCAATTAACAATACATCAGTTCAAATGATATTTATTAAGAGAATAAATGATAAAACAACTAAATTATTATACAAAGAATTTCCCAAGGACTGGTAGTACAAGTCATGAGCTTCTAAGATTTAGAGTTTACAAAGCTAGTATGAAGTAAATACATCATTTATTTGAAATATACATGAACAGATTAAAATTCTAAAGCTACCAAGGACAAGATGCAGTTGTAACCGGAATGCAAGTATATCTAGCTCCCGCCATACACAGCAATATCAGCATCCAACATCTGCATGCAAGTTGCAGAAGTGTAGTATGAGTACAACCGACCTCATGTACTCAATAAGTGACAAATCTAACCTTAGGTTGAACGTAGTGACGAGCTGGAAAAAAGGTCAGAGTCCAACTCCAAAAGGACAAGGGTCAGAGTCCAACTCCAATAACCAGCAACAGTTCAGATCAATATAAATAAGATGATACAAGAAATAACTCAGAGATATGATGCACATCTCATTCACAGTTACTTAAAATTGGCATGCTTTCCAAGTATAACAGTAAATCCCAAATCTTTCATCGAAAACACCAAATATATGAGTTAGTTTGAAAACTGTAATTTTTCCCAAAAACTTTCAACAACAGGTAAGATATTTCATTATCAAATGGAATGAGGAAAGTATATCTATATACCTACATGTCAATATATGCATGCCAAGTGTAATACAATGCAGTGATGAAACCATATGCATACTCTAGGTGACTCAATGAACTCAGTCCTCCCAATCGCTCATATCCTCACAATCACTCTGTCCTTACAGTCAATCAATCCTCCCAGTCACTCGGCACTCGCACTCAGTAAGTACCTGCGCTCACTGGGGTGTATACAGACTCCGGAGGAGCTCCTTCAGCCCAAGCGCTATAACAAGTCAATCATGGCATAAATCAATAAAACATGTTGCGGCGTGCAACCCGATCCCAAGAATATCCTCACCATCAGGCTGTCACGACCCAGAATTTCCACCGTCGGGACCGTGATGGCGCCTAACATTACACTTGTTAGGCAAGTCAATGATAGAGAATCATTAGCCAATTCTTTTACATTTCACTAATTAACAACAAATAAGCTATAACGAGTTAAAATAAGCACGAAATTATATGTAACAACTTAAAAATATATACTACCCAGAATCTGGAGTCACAATTCATGAACTTCTAAGATTTTTACTACAAGTACATGTCTGAAAGAAATACAACTGTTTTCAAAATGAAAGAAAAAGTAAAGTATGATGTATAGAAGGGGACTGTAGGGCCTGCGGACGCTGACAGGTCTACCTTGGGTCTCCTATAAGGTGGATCCTACAGCCAACCTCACGATCAGCTCGGACCAGCTCCAAAATCTGCACAGGAAGTGCAAAGTGCAATATCAGTACAACCGACCCCATGTGCTGGTAAGTGCCGAGCCTAACCTCGACGAACGAGTGACGAGGCTAAGGCGGGGCACTCACACTACAACCTGTACACAACATATATGATAAAAGTAGAAAAGGAAGACAGAATAGAATAAAGCAGTAACTTGCAAGAAATAACTACAGTTCTCAGAAGTAAATCAACAGCATTCAGATACTACCAATCCTTAAGTGCAAATGAGAATACCGTAAAGCTAACACAGTTCAAGGAAAGCATAAATAAATAGGTTATTGCGGCGCGCAACCCGATCCCACCGTACATATCATATTCCTCCCTTATTCATAATAGCATAAACAATATAAATAAAAGTTTTGCAGCGTGCAATCCGATCCCACCATATTACAATAACACAACCACAGTTCATCCTTATTCCACCAAATAATCTACCCTTATTACACTTTTTGCGGCGGGCAACCTGTTCCCACCGTACAGTATCAGTTCACCCTTATTCCTCATCAATATATCACCCATATTCCACATGTTGCGGCATGCAACCCGATCCTACCATATCAATATTAATTACTCCGTATGTACAGAAATTTCACAATTCAAATCACAGAACCCTTCATAATAAGTAAACTTCCAACTGAAACAAATAGGAAACTTGTACACCATGAAAGTTCACATAAGTAATACTACACAGCGGACCAATTCAGAATATACCACCAAAAGTACCGATAAACTAGCTTAAGCAATTAATAGGAGATAATGAAGCTACGAAAGAACTAATATCATTAACAGAGGAAACGATGTCTAACAAGTAGCAACGAGGCATGATAATACAAGTAGAGCATGTAACAGTTAAGACAGTGAAAGAGACAATATGAGAAGAACGGGAAAGAAACAGGAAAAACAGATAATTTGACGGTGCATAAGTACTCGTCACCTCACATATACGCCGCTCACATGATCTACATATAGAAAATAGGTCGAGGGTTCCTAATTTCCTCAAGTCAAGGTTAGACACAACACTTACCTTGCTCTACATGCCACTCAATGCTCAATTACATCTTTTCCTATAGAATCCACCTCCAAACCACTCGTATCTATCCACAAATGACTCAATAATATCATATATTGCTAAAGAAATCAATTACAATGCATAAATTTAGATTTTCCAAGTTTTTCCCTAAAAAGTCAAAAATCGACCCCGGGCTCGCTTGGCCAAAACTCGAGGTTCGGAACAAAGTTCATTCACCCATTCACCTTCGATCCCGATTATGTAATTTATTTTGAAATCCGACCTCAATTCGAGGTCTAAATTTCAATTATGCAAAAAATTCTAATTCTACCCATATCCCCAATTTTCACCGTGAAAATCCTAGATTTTAGGTTGAAAACTCATGAAATGTAATGGGTAATTGAAAAAAGTAGGTTAGAATCACTTACCGATAAATTGGGGAAGTAAATCTTATGGAAGAATCTCCTCTAGGTCTCTTAGTTTTGAAAATTTTGAATTAATGGCCAATCCCCGTTTTGAGTTCTGTTTTGAATAGCTGGGTGACAGTGCTCATCGCGTTCGTGTGAACACTGTCGCGTTCGTGAAGAGCTTAGCCTTAATGGCTTATGCGATCGCGGGAGACACAACGTGTTCGTGAAGGTGTAACCTACCTCACTTTGCGTTTGCGAGACAAGGTTCGCGTTCGCATAGAGTCCCCCAGGTCCCTTGCGCAGCTTAGCTAAAGCTACGTGTTCGCGTATGACAGGTCGCATTCGCATAGAGCAAACCCCCAATGCTCCGCGTTCGCGACCTTGATCTCGCGATCGTGTAGTGAAAAATCCTCCCCATCCCAGATCCCCTTCGCGATCGCGAGAATGGCTACGCGATCGTGAAGCACAACGCACCAGAACACCAGATGCAGCACACACCAGATTTTTCTAAGCCTAATTCACCTGTAGCCTATCCGAAACTCACCCGAGCCCTCGGGGATCCAAAACAAACATGCACGCAAGTCCTAAAACATCATACGAACTCGTTGGGGCGATCAAAACACAAAAATAACGCCTAAAACTACTAATCGGACACCAAATCAAATAAAATTTTCAAGAAAGCTTTAAAACTCTATTTTCACAACCGAACGTCCGAATCACGCCAAATCAACTCTGTTTCTCACCAAATTCGGCAGGCAAGTCATAAATATTATAGTGGACCTGTACCGGGATCCAAACTAAAATACATACCCGGTATCAATAAATCCAAACAACAGTCGATTCTTAAAAATCATAAATTTTTCAAACATTCAATTTTCAACAAAAATCAATAACTCGGGCTAGGGACCTCCGAATTCGATTCTGGGCATATGCCCAGGTCCCAAATTGCGATATGGATCCACTTGGACCGCCAAAAAAAAAATCTAGGTCCGTTTGCTCAAAATGTTGACCGAAGTCAACTTAAATGAATTTTTAAGGCAAAATTCTTATTTTGATCAGTTTTTATCATATAAGCCTTTCGGAAGAATACCCGAACTATACCATGCAAATCTAGTAGGAATTAAATAAGGTTTATGGGACCTCAAAACACATAATTAGGTTCTAAAATATAAGATAACCTATCGGGTCATCACACAAGCCCTCGGCCTCACCCAGTCATCAATTTCTCCAGTCTCTCGGGCTCACAATGTCATGAAAATCAGCCCAAAATGATTATGTGATGTATCCATTAATGATAACAGAAACTGAGATATGATATGCAAATGAATGCATATGACTGAGTATATAATTGCAATGTAAGAAAGTGACTCAACAGCAAAAATGACCTCAATGAGTCCCAACAGCAAACATATAGCCTAGACATGGTTTCTAACATGGATCACATCTCTCAACATTTAGCATGAAATATTCGTGCATAGATAATTGGGAGTCCAGAACCCAATTATTGGGTTTTTGGACAAAAGTGACGTTAATGTGTGGAAAAAAAATAAGTTATATTTCTATATGTAACGTGGTATATACATTAACGGAGTTTTATCCATTAATGTATAGAGCGGTATATGACTGCGCTATACATATATAGTGCCCAGATTTTCCGCGTTATGCTGACGATTTGATTGGCAGGTATAGCGTATGAAAATACAGCGCTATACTTGTATATCGCATGAAATAAACGCGCTATACTTGTTTCTGGACCCACTAATATAGCGCACATTAAAAGAGCGCTATACATCAAAAATTTCAGAACCATTTCCTTATATAAAAGGGTTAGGATTTTAGGAAAATCCATTCAAAAATATGCTAACTCCCGTTCAATTATTTCTTCTTGTTAAATTCTCAAGCATTTTTTCATAATATCTTAAGAGCGTAGAATAAGAGTTTCATTATATTGGGGGGTGAGGTTGTGATGGAGAATAACTCTGTGAGGTACAGTTTATCTCCACAGTGTCATGTTAAATTGCCACTTACAATGGAGTATGATAAATTGGTATCGTTGTTATGCAAAAAAATGAGTGTGCGGCAACGTTCGGTGAAACTTAAAGTAACCGAAAGATATCTGTATTCCGTCACTTTGCAAAGGGTTGCTTTTTACTCGGAGTTTAACATCGACGATGATGAAACTTTGATGGATTTTCTGAGGACTCCATATGAATACCGGCAATTTCTTGTAATCAAAATGTTGGATATGTACGTCAAGGTCGAAGACGTTCCCAACAATGAGCTTGCCCATAGTAGGGATAACCCCCAGTCATCGGGTGGTTATTCTGGAGCAGTTTTTGCCGGACAGGTTCCAGATGAAAGAGTTTCCCTTGATTTAAGCTTATCACCGCCGGCGAATGAGCAGCGAGAAAATAATTTCTCTCTTGCTTTACATAATTCACAAGACGAGTGGTAAACTTCAATTTTCTTTAGTGTTATGATGTACATTTTTGTTATATTGAATTTTATTAACGCTCATATCTTCCACAGGGGGTACCAGTCGGATATGAATTTTACAAGTTATGAATCCACGCATAGTTTGAAACATGCCTAGTTTTGGTGTGTTGGATCATAGTGGTCCATCCGGGAGTCATCACCAACATGAAAATGTCCATCATGGAATTTCAACACATTACGACTTGTAAGTGAAGTGATACAGCTATATGGAAAGTATTTATTAATTTCAGTAGCTTATCATTTTGTTGGTTTTGCAGTGAAAACAAGCAAATTGAACCACCTGTCCTCACTCAATTGCCTGAAGATGACGTATTAAATCAGGATTTGGCAAATGCACAGAGTGAGGAAGAGAACAGTGATTACGACAACAATGCCGAGGAATCCGGAGACGAGATACCCTTCCCTCGTGAGGATGGTGATGAGGAGGATGAGAATGAAGGACCTGATTTGACGAGAGAGTATGCTCCACCCCACCCCCAACCCCCTATACGAAGAGTGTACGAGTCCCAAGTGTTGTTTCATTCAAGGGAGATTCCTTACCTTGATAACATGCCAAGCATTCCGGATGTGGAAGCTCTCACAAAGAATTTTGATGAAATTCGGACAACAATGTGGGATGAATCTAGACCAACGGTGCTGGCAAAGGGCATGCTTTTTCATGATAAAGCGCGCGTAAGCAGGGCTTGTAAAATGCACAACGTAAAAGAGTGTCGTGAGATGATGGTATGGGAGTCAAGTCCCATCGTATACAAGGCTGCTTGCCGCAGGTGGTTTTGGCCATGTCATTGGATGTTGCGTGTGAGTAAGAAGAAGACAGGTCTGTGGAAAGTGGGTAAATACATTCCCACCCACACATGTGATGGACACATTCAACGGGAATCACTTCAACTTGGATATTGACTTGATTTCTCTTGTCCTTATTCCACATTCGAAGCGTCCATAAGGTATAAAATCAAAGAGTACATTACATCAGTCCACCAGGAATATGGCCATATCATTACCAAAAGAAAGGTATATCCGGGGCGCAAACGAGCATTTGAAATTGTCTATAGTAACTGGGATAAGTCATTTGCAGCTCTACCCAGGTACATGGCCGCACTGCAGCACTTTAACCCCGGGACGGTTGTTGAATGGAAGATTGAGCGGAGTCCGGAAAAACCAGAATATATATTCAATTATGTATCATGGGCGTTTAAACCAGAAATTGATGGTTTTTCGCATTGCCGGCCCGTAATATCCATAGACGGCACTCATGTCTATGGAAAGTACGATATCAAGTTGTTGATAGTCGTGGCAATAGATGCTAATGGACAGATGTTTCCTCTAGCTTTTGCTGTTTGTGACAATGAAAGCCAAGAGACGTGGACGCTATTTCTGAACCACTTCAAAGAGCACGTTGTCAAACAGCGTTCTGGTATTTGTCTAATATCTGATCGGCACGGTGGTATCTTAAGTTTTGTGGAGAACTTGCTTGCATGGAAAGAATCTTATGCCTACCACCGTTACTGTGTGATGCACTTTAAGGCCAATTTTCAGAAGGCATATCCCAACAAGGATCTGCATGATTTGACGTGGATGGCAGCAACAGAACACCAACAACATAAATTCTGGAGGCACATGGAATCTATCATGCAAGAATACCGGGTAATATATATCTCGTCTGTATCGTCGGTGATGTCGGGGTGGAGTATCTCCAGGTGTTGTCTAATAGCGGTCAAACTCATCCGACTAGCCCCCGATGATGCAGCCTCGTCCTGTGGCCTGAAACTCGTGAGCTGCTGCAACATGTCCAAATACTGCTCACGCGCCATATATCTCATAGCAAAAGGCAGTGCAACGGCCATTCCATCAACGGGCAGGCCATATAAAACCTCCACGTCCTGCAGCGTGATGGTGGCCTCGCCAATGGGCAGGTGGAAAGTGTGCGTCTCCGGTCGCCACCACTCAATCAACGCCGTGATCAAAGCCCAATCGAGCTGCAGCCGCCCGATCTGAAAAATCCTATAGAATCCCGTATCTTGCAGGCGCTGGACTACACAATGATGGAGATCTCTGTCCCTCAAAAAATCCCACAGGTCGTTCACTCTCCTAGCACGGAGAGTCTGGGACAGTAACTCTCCCTCCCATACGTGGGCGGACCTATGATCGCCATGCAACACTAATAGTTCAGCGGAATAAGGGCCGGGATGTATAGGCAGCACGTCCATGTCGTCAACTGTAAATTAAACAACATTAATTGTATGTTTAATATGTAAATTAAATAATTAATTTTTTGAGTTATACAATATTTAATTGGACATGGTATATATATCTATTGGGTTCCAGGGTCGATATTTGTGGCCCAGTAGCACCAAGCTACTGATTTCAATATTTTTATAATTTCGTATGTTTGTTTTATAAATTAAATTATTAATTTTTAATAATTTAATTGGACAGAGTATATATACTTATCGGTTCCAAACTCGATATTTGAGTCCCAGTAGCACCAAACTATCATGAATAATTATGTGTGTCAATTTCAATATTTTATAATTTTGTGTGTTTGTTTTATAAATTAAATTTTTAATTTTTAATAATTTAATTGGACAGAGTACATATACCTATGGGTTCCAGACTCAATATTTGAGGCCCAGTAGCACCAAACTATCATGAATAATTATGAGTGTCAATTTCAATATTTTTATAATTTCGTGTATTTGTTTTATAAATTAAATTATTAATTTTTAATTATCCGATTGGAAAGAGTATATACATATGGGTTCCAGGCTCGATATTTGAGGCCCAGTAGCACCAAACTATCATTAATAATTATGTGTGTCAAATTTAATATTTTTATAATTTCGTGTGTTTGTTTTATAAATTAAATTATTAATTTTTAATTATTTGATTGGACAAAGTATATAGCTATGGATTCTATGATCGATATTTGAGGCTCAGTAGCACCAGACTATCATGAATAATTATGTGTGTCAAATTCAATATTTTTATAATTTTGTGTGTTTGTTTTATAATTTAAATTTTTAATTTTTAATTATTTAATTGTACAAAATTTGTATTTCATCTACCAGTGAAAGAGATACTTAAACTACAGGGATTCTATGCTAAAATACTCTACACTTTACTACGCTAAAATGCTCTACATTTTACTATGCTAAAAGGTTCTACATTTTACTACGCTAATAAATAATCTAAACTAAATATAAACAACAAATACATTTTAATCACATAACATTCACAAAAATACATATAAAACAGTAAAAGATATTAATTAACATTTTTATTAACAGAAAAATTATTTCTCAATTTTATATTTTTTTTAGAACACTAATATCAAAGTCCGGATAAATATAGCATACTAGTTTCCCAAATAAAACACAAAATAACATGGAAACAAATTCAAGTAAACTAATATGCATTATTATACATGTTTCGACATAAAATAAATCGAAATACCTCGATTTATGATTTTCGGAAAGTGAATTAGTTGAAAATTTGAGTCTGAAACAATGAAGCAATAATAACACGATGCTTTGCTACGATGTGGGACCTACGTTCTTGGCATTTTGTGTGACGGGTGGGGCCCACAAGATTTTTTTTGAAGAAGAAGAAGGGGGCAGGGGGGACTGTGGTTAGGAGAAATAAAAAATGGGGGAGGAGTGTTCTGATCGTGGGGAAGAAGAAGAGTTTTAAAAAAAGGTATAGCGTTGTATTTTCATGCGCTATACCTGCCAGTCAAATCGTCAACATAACACGGAAAATCTGGGCGCTATATATGTATAGCGCGGTAATATACCGCAATATATAGAAATATATTAATGTCACTTATGTCCAGAAACCCAATAATTGAGTTCCGGACTCTCCCATTAGGAGAGTACAAAGAGAACGAAAATAAGTCCAAAAAAAAAGAGTATCGAACTATGTATAACGCCACATTATGTGGCGCTATACATTAACGGTAACTGTGTCGTTAATGTATAGCGCCACTTAGTGTGGCGTTATATACTTTTTTTCTGACAAACGGGTTTAACGTCACTATACCCGGCGCTATACACTAAAAGCAGAACAAGGCTGCTTGGCCGATTAGTTGAAAGGTAGATGTGAAGTGGGTTTTGTCCTTGAGGTACAAGGTTCAAACCCCTACACCAACAATTTTTATATTTTCCTATTTCCTTTTCATTTTTTGTTTCTTTTCATTATTTGGTTTAAGTGTTTAGATATAAATACTTTAATAGAGAAGCCATTTATTATTTCTTTAAAAAATAACCAATATTTTTAATAGTTGTTATTTTGTGTTATACGTAAAATAAAATTATTTTTTTTCTTTTATTTCCAAATTAGAATTATAAGTTTATTTTCAAATGAAAGAAAACAATTAATGGTAAATCATCAATACATTTAGCTTCTAATATTTCTTTCTTATTGCTTCAAGTTCGTATTTTAGTTACCAATTTAACTTTAATTATATTATATTATAGAACGATTTTGCTCTATTTTCAGTAATTAAAAAATAGTACAAGATTCAAAAGCTAAACTATTTAAAAAGAATCTGATTATGTAGTTATTAATCAGTACAAGATTTAGAAATTAAAATATCTCAAAAGTATTTGCTATTTTATCTGTAGTAGAAGTTGATTTAAATATCCGGACAATAAAAATATGAGTAATTTATAGTTATATATTGTAAAAATTGGTAGCTTAACTATTCAACATAGAAGTACCTGAAAGGTGTTTGGTCACACCTCGAAATTTAAAACTTTGATTTTGTAAAGTTTGTAATATTAAATATACCGTAATATTTTGAGGCTATAAAATAAATTAATTATTTGAAGAGTAACTTGAGAAATTTAAGGTTACACTAATTTTTAAATATGAAGGTATCAATCCGTTTTGCAACAGACTAAAAAAATCTCATAAAAATAAACTGCAATTATCATGAAAAAAAATAACGAAGAGTTTCAATTGGCTTTTATGAATCCTTCACGAAACTTCATGTTTTTGCTTAGCTTACCTATTTATAAATGTGAAAGGACGAAGATGGAAAGTTGAACAAATAATAAATAAATATTTTAACTATTTTAACTAATTTGAAAATAAAACTTATAATTCTAATTTGAAAATAAAAGAAAAAAAATAATTTTGTTTTACGTATAACACAAAATAACAACTATTCAAAGTATTGGTTATTTTTTAAAGAAATAATAAATGGCTTCTCAATTAAAGTATTTATATCTAAACACTTAAACCAAATAATGAAAAGAAATAAAAAAATGAAAAAGAAATAGGAAAATATAAAAATATTGGTGTAGGAGTTTGAACCTTGTACCTTAAGGATAAAACCCACTTTACATCTACCTTTCAACCAGTGGGCCAGGTAGCCTTGTACTGCTTTTAGTGTATAGCGCCGGATATAGTGGCGCTATACCCGCCTGTCAGAAATATATATATAAAGTCACGTTATGTGGCATTATATATTAACGGCACAATTACCGTTAATGTATAGCGCCATATAATGTGACGTTATACATATTTCGGTACTCTTTTTTTTTTCTTTTTTTTTATCCAATTTAATCACATTTGGATTCCGGACTCCCCATTAAGAGGGGGAAAGAAGATTGACTTCGCTGCAACCTTAATGACAACCTTAATTTCTTGAAGAATTCAAAAGTCGTCTATAGAAAAACCACAATAATCTTACTCCGTTATTTGCTTAAAATACATGAAGTGATTAAGAAAGATGCGTGTAAAGAAAGGAAAGGTTGAAGGGAGCACGACGAATTATTTAAATTTTATAGGTTTAATATTAAAAATTTTAACAGTCAACTTACTGTATTATAAAAATAATAATTTCCAATCTCAATACTTTTTTTTGTGCTAATCTATGTGTCTTTTTAATTTTGATCAATGAATTGGCCAATAAATCTTTAAGTTTTTTAAAATAAAATTTAAAATATTGAAAACTACGTAAAAAAAAAAATATTTTAAGTCACAATAATTTATAATTTAAATATTTAAGTGACAGATAAAAATTACAATAAAAGAATTCGTTTGACTCTTGAAATTCGAGTATAATCACAAAAATTGAAATGGAAAAAAAAAATAATATATATATATACCTTGCCTTTGGAGGGGTCACGGGACCCCGTTAGTTTCGGTAGAAACCATGTATATATATTTTATATATATATTTGTAAATACAGTTGGGACCCCTTAAATAATTTACGTGTGCCCCTAAACATAAAAGCTTGACCGGAGGAATGGTTGAGTAGAGTGCTTTAGTTTCCTCCCTTTAGTGGTTGACGTGGGTTCAAAACTCATGTTTAGCTTTTACTCTTTCTTTCTGTAACATCAGTTTTTCCCCCTAAAATCAGTTTTAGTTTAGTACTAGTATATACTGGTAAACTTAATTAATTTTATTCTTTTTGTAAATATCACCCTTCAAATCAAAAACTTCAAATTACAACTTATTGCTCCACAAATGAAAAAATATAAATACTTTCACAACCTTCTTCAACAATCACTTTAATAAAGTAGTGGGCATCGTCAACTCTGACACTACGATGGCAACTGAGAGTTTGAGACTCTTCTTTAAATACTTGACTATTAACACACCCTTAATCTTGATTTTTTTGTGTAAGTTTTTGATAATTTTAAAGTTTGAACACCCTTTTGATCATTGACTCCTTTTTAATTGAGAAAAAATTAGAAATTTTAAAGTTTGAAATAGACTTAAATCAAACACCTTCCCTTCCCGTAGCATTCATTTTGCGAAAAATCTCTCTCTGTTCGATGCTTTTCTTTCTTTAGAACTTTTTTTAATACTTAGATGATAAGTTATCAATCATAATCATTACGTTTTTAAAGAGTTGCACGCCAAATTTTATCACTAGTAATTAACATCTAGGTGCACGTCAAATTTTATCACTAGTAATTAACATATAGTGGTGCCTCCGTGGCGTCCAAATTCTGGATCCGCCTCTATATATATATATATATATATATATATATATCGTGTAAAAAAATAGAGAGTTTTTTGACCCCCACACCCCACACCCCCTACCCAAACAGTGTGCCTCTGGAAAGGAGTGGAAGGGGGCAACACATGGGTGTATATACGTCATTCATATTAATATATTGAAATTATTTGAGATGTCATGGTGATAGATACCTATATAACTACTCAATTATGAGGGAGTATATAATTAAAAAAACAACAGTTCCTTCGTTTAACATATATATTTTTTTACTTTATTTTAAGAAAATGTCATAACTTAACTTTACAGCTTGTTTGGATGGTTGTTACCTATTGTATTGTATCGTATTATTATTAAATACAATATTTGTTTTGATTGTTAATTAAATTTTATTTTATCGTATCGTTAAATCCATTGTTATGTAACGATAAAAAACGTCACTTTATGTAACGACCAATTTGGTGTGATCACGTCGTTACCTTATTTTTTTCTCTCATCTTACCTTTTCATATTATTAAATAATCCTAGTTTACTCTTTATTATACCTTTTTATATAATAATTCTACATTATATCTCACTTTTTCATTGTAATATTGCAAATTTATTCTTCATATTAGTTAGTGCAATATCATAAAACGACGACAAACAATACAATCAATCCAAACATTGTATACATCAAACATACAATACAATACAATATAATACGATACAATACGTTTTGAAACGATATATAACAACCATCCAAACATGTTGTTAGATATAACTTAACTTAGTTTTTCGCATTTTACTCTTAGCGAAATGATTTATAGTCACACAAATAACTATTACTTGTTTTAGATCACAAATTTTAAAAATATTTTTTTTTCTTAAATTCCGTGTTTAGTTAAACACCGCGGGAGTATGAGCTATAATTAAGGTTATAATAATTGCTGCAAGTACAAATTATTAGAAAAAAGGGGACTTTGGGCTGGTATTCAACTTTGAGTGCCTATATAAAGAGCTAAGTGGCCACTGGTGAATGAAAGAAAAAGAGAAGCCGTTGAGAGAATTGGAAATGGCGAGCTCAGATAGTGAACATCATACAGAAGAGGCTGCAGAAAACACGAGCAATAAACAGCTCAAAGATCGCAAATTCTCATGGGCAAAGTTACATCGTATTGACTCCCTCAATTTGGAAGCTGGAAAAGTTTCAAACTCTGCAGCACGACACGGCTCTAAGGTATATATATTTCACATTTACATACTGACAGTGTAAAAACAACGTCGACAAAATTTGATCACCAAAAAGTAAAAGGGTAGCCCGATGCATAAAGTATCCCGCATTCATATGCAAGCATTAGTGGTTGCTTTCACGCTTCGAACCCCTAATCTATATGTCACATGGAGACAACTTTACCGTTGTTCCAAGGCACCCCTTCAGATCACCGAAAAGTGCAACTGATAGATAACCTTGTAACTTTACTTTGATAGTCAGTGGTAGATGCAACTTATTATCTATCGGTTCAACTGAATTAGTATCTCGTCAAGAAACATAAATATATATGTGAAAATTATTAAAATTTCAACAAATATTATACTCTGAATCCGAAAATTTCGAAAGTCCACAAAAGTCGGCGTTAAAAATTTGAAAGGTCGAATTCATCAAGTCTAAATTTTGAATATGCAACTACTGATAGTGTAATAATATCCACTTAAATTATTATTGTATAGATATTGTGGCATGATTACGATGAACATTTGCAACTGCAGGCTGATTGGAGGACGATATTGAGTCTAGCATTTCAGTCCGTAGGAGTTATCTATGGAGACATAGGGACTTCTCCTCTCTACGTTTATGCAAGTACTTTTACTGATAAAATTGGACACAAGGATGACATTCTCGGAGTATTGTCCCTCATCATATATACCATAATCCTCGTACCTATGACTAAGTATGTCTTCATTGTCTTATGGGCCAACGACAATGGCGATGGTAAGTTACAATATGTCCCTCTTCGCGTTTGATTATTTCTGTTTTATTTTATGCGATACTATTTCATTTTTAATCTGTTACAAAAAGAACGATACTAATTAATATTTTAAATATTTTTGTCTTTAATACGACAACTTTTAAAGATACTTTTTGAACGTACGCAATGACGGAGCTAGGATTTTTAGTTTATGAATTTTAAATTCAAAAAATATAACTTACTAGGTTCGAAATAAATCATAGATAAGTATTACTATTTAACACAAATACAAGGTTTGGCCAAACATTAGTCATATGCTAGCTCCTCCCATGGATGTGCCAATGTTTTTCTTTTCTGTCTAAACTTCGTGTCCAATCAAAATTATCATAAAAAGTAAACCAGAGGGATTAGTTAATTTCTTATATTAAGTATCTCCCCTTTACATGTTTTATTTCCTTCTTTTGCATGCAGGGGGAGCATTTGCGTTGTATTCTTTAATATGTCGATATGCAAAAGTGAGTCTCATCCCAAACCAAGAGCCAGAGGACAGAGAGCTTTCACATTACAATCTAGAGCTACCATCTAATCAATTTAGACGAGCTCAGAAGATCAGACATAATTTGGAAAAGAGTAAATTTGCAAAAATATTTCTTGTCTTCGTTGCCATTCTCGGAACTTCTATGGTCATTGGTGATGGAGTTCTCACTCCTTGCATATCAGGTTTCTAATTAAATACTTATTGAACATATATACTTCATCATATTTACAGATTTATTATCATTTCAAGATATATGATCGATAGAGTTTAATGTTGGTGCTTTCTCATGCAGTTCTCTCTGCCGTAAGTGGAATAAAGCCTCTAGGCCAAGGTAATTAAGTAATTTGCTACATAATTTTGCAACGCGCATTTTTTGATCCGCAAAAAAAAAAAAATAGGCATATCAGTATATATTTAAAAATAATTTAGCTTTGAACTTCTCATTTAATCCTTGACATTATAGCCTGAGGAGTCTCATGACATAGTTAAGATCATAAATTTCAAAATCTTTCTTTTTTAAATTTCGTGTCAAGTCAAACTATGTCAAAAAAAGTGAAATCGAGTATTTTTCTCTCTCCCTCTCTCCTTTTTTTTTTTTTGGGTTTTCCTTTTGGTTTTGATGACTGAACAACTAATGGATAAAGATTCTTTGCAGAGGCTATTGTGGGTGTTTCCATCGCAATACTTGTAGCCCTTTTCTGTGTTCAACGATTGGGTACAGACAAGGTGGGATATACATTTGCTCCAGCCATATGCATTTGGTTTTTGTTTATAAGTGGCATTGGTCTATACAACTTGTTCAAGTATGATGTGAGCGTTTTACGTGCCTTTAATCCCAAATACATTATTGACTACTTCAAAAGAAACGGTACAAAAGGATGGATGTCTCTTGGCGGAGTTTTCCTTTGCATTACAGGTTACAATTCTATTTAATTCTGTTAAAGAATGCACTTGTCATAATCGAGATTAAAAATTTGGACTTATTTTCATCTGTTTAATGACTTTTTTTTAAACCCCGCAGGATCCGAAGCTATGTTTGCTGATTTGGGTCACTTCAGTGTGCGTTCTATTCAAGTAAGTCTTGTTCAATTTTTTTAATTTTTTTTTTTCTTTCCAACTCTAACTTCCTGACAGTAACATACTTAGTATCTGAACAATCTTTTGTCATAATTCGACTTGTACACAAATTTTGATATTAAACTGTCGCGTTTTAACACTCGACTTTCTATTCTAAAGTAATGTCTACAAAAGTACCGAGATTACTCGTGTAATTTATAACATAGTCTATGTAACATTTAGTTGATTAAGAAATTTCCTAATGGAAAATATGGACAAATAACAAATATATGGAGAGCAACCCAAAGTTGGACAAGTGAAACCTCCTCCATAATTGAAGGAATTTAATTTTTCTTTATTTGTTATTCTTTTTATGTTTTGTTGTCAATCGAAGTGAACTCACCATGTCTATATATGTAATGCAGATAAGCTTCAGTTGCCTCGTATTTCCAGCGTTGCTCTCAGCTTACAGTGGACAGGCTGCTTACCTCTCAAAATTCCCTGAAGATGTTGAGAATACTTTCTATGCCTCCATTCCAGGCAAGTAGAAATTTATTAACCCTTTCAACTTTAATATAATCGACGACGAAGAAATCTTGAGAACAAAAGAGCAGTATACGATTATATACCATCCCAATATTAACTATGTATATATAACACTTTATACCACAAGTTATTTACTCTTTTTCCAAATTGAAAAGCATTTACTTCCTCTATTCCAATATTTGTGACAGTATTCCTTTATTTAGTCAGTTCTTATAAGAATGACATAAATTTATATTTGCAAACATTTAACTTTAAATTTTTCATTATACACTTCCAGTGCAGATTCCTTTTTTCTTTTTTAATAGAGATAATACTCTTGTGATAGATCTAGCCATAGATAATGTAAAACCATTCATAACTAGTTTGTTGGTGCTACTTACAGATCCTTTGTACTGGCCAACATTTGTAGTGGCTGTTGCTGCAGCCATTATTGCAAGTCAAGCAATGATATCTGGAACCTTTTCTATTGTGGCTCAGGCCCAAGGTCTAGGCTGTTTCCCAAGGGTGAAGGTAATTCACACATCTGCCAAATATGAGGGTCAAGTTTACATCCCAGAGTTGAACTACTTCCTCATGATCGCATGTGTTCTAGTTACTCTCAGCTTCAAAACCACAGAAAAATTGGGGCATGCTTATGGTATAGCTGTGGTTATTGCTGAGATTATAACCACAAATATGGTGACACTAGTAATGCTTGTTATATGGAAAATCAGCATATGGTGGATTACCCTATTCTACGTGGTGTACCTTTCCATAGAATCTACATATTTTTCAGCCCAGCTGACAAAATTCACGCAAGGTGGTTATCTACCCTTAGCCTTTTCAGCCGTGCTCGTGATCATTATGGGAACTTGGCACTATGCTCAAAAACTTCGATACCAATTCGAGCTCAATAACAAGGTGTCAAGTGAGTACGTCAGGGACTTGGCCAATAATCCTGACATCAAAAGAGTACCTGGAATAGGATTGCTCTACTCTGAACTAGTGCAGGGGATTCCACCTATATTTCCTCATTTTGTCTCCAATATTCCGTCGGTCCATTCCGTCATAGTCCTGGTGTCGATAAAATCCATTCCTATCAGTAAAGTAGCACTACAGGAACGTTTCTTGTTCCGACACGTTGAGCCAAGAGAATACAATGTGTTCCGCTGTGTAGTTAGGTTGGGATACAAAGATCAACTTGGGGATACAGAGGACTTTGAAAACCAATTGGTGGAACAATTGAATGAGTTCATTAGACATGAAAATTACATTCTTGCAGCAGATCAACAAGTTATAACAGATGGCGAATTTGTACCACCAGTATCTGGCCAATTAGTAGCTGGAAAATCGTCCAGGGTCCACATGGAGGAAGACTTGCAGCGACAAGTGGATTCTAGAGTTTCGTCAACTGGTTCAATTCGATCAATGAACACTCCAGCAGCTCAGTCAAATCGTTCATCAAGTAGAATACAAACGGTGTCCCCAAATTTGGAAGAAGAAGAGATGCAATTTGTGAAAAAAGCAAAGGAACAAGGAGTGTTCTATCTCCTGGGAGAAGCAGAGGTGGTGGCTAGACAAGATGCTTCGTTCTTGAAGAAAGCATTTGTCAACTATGGCTATAATTTCTTGCGCAAGAACTTCAGGCAAGGGGACAAAGCTATGGCTATTCCTCAAACTAGGCTGCTAAGGGTCGGCATGACTTATGAATTATAATTGTGACCTAGCTACTCCAAAATCATTCAGTGAAAGTGTGCAGTGAAAGTGTGCTATCAAATACTCGCATAACAAACAAAGTGATTTACATGATTTCGTGCAGTTTGTATATCTTTACTTTTTTATCCTTTAATGTTTGCAAGCTTTCGGTTTGAGTTTGAGTAATTTAACTGTATTGCTTCAAACTTGTTTGGAAATGTATTATGTACTCCTTCTCTAACCTCTATTCCAAGTTCCAACTTGTTTGACACTACAATTTATTTGATGAGATCAAACAGTTTTCTACTATTACAACTTTTTCAATAGCAGAAAGAATGACCTAATAAGTCGCTCAAAACTCCTTCAATAGCAAAAACCTAAACAGTATAATTAAGCACTACTGGAAAAGCAAATTTTCATCAGTGTTATAAAAAAGACATGTACACTTAGAACTCTTATAAAGAGACTAAGTAGGCGTTTGGACATAAGAATGGTAAAATTCCAAAAAATGGTGAAAAAAAATTTCAAATGAAAATGGTATTTGAAATTTATAGTTGTGTTTGGACATAAAATTCAGTTTGGGTTGTTTTTGAAGTTTTGTGAGTGAAAATTTTGAAAAACAGTTTTTTGGAGTTTTTTAAATTTTCGAAAATTTCCAAAATGCATTTTCATGTGAAAATTGAAAATTTTATGAACAAACGCTGATTTCGAAAAAAAAGTGAATTTTTTTTGGAAAAAAGGAAAAAAAAATTATGTCCAAACGGGCTCTAAGAGTAACCAGTTCTTTCCACGAATCAGAAAGCCAAGAGTTCGCTTTATCTCCCAAATTTCGTCTAACAATGGAACCTAAGCCAAGAACTTATGGTGCCCGGACTGCTTGTAAAGAAATGTAAAGCTGAATCATCACAGGATTGTCCTGACGTTGAAGGAGGAAACTAAATCAGGAAATGAATTCACATGAATCATCTTTTCAGCATCATATAGAGTCAAGTAAATCAAATTTATTAGGCTGCACGTGTTCATGTCCCAAGTAGTAGAAGGAAACGTAGAAAAGGGGAGAGATTTCAGTGAAGAGAAAATGATCGAGGAATGACATAAGCAGGCTGTATTCTAGACATCAAATAAGGAGAGGAAAAAAAGCAAAAAAATTGACAAAATAGATAAGTGTAGAGGAAGAAAATGATAGACAAAGGAAGAAAGGAAAGAGATTCAAGAAAAGAAATAGATGATAATAATGCTGAATAACATAAATAGGATATAATTAATGCCGTTGCAGATTTTGTAGACATCAAATTAGGAAGAAAAAAAAAAGCAACAAAATGAGAAAACAGATAAATGTAGTTGAAGAAAACGGTAGACAAAGGAGTAAAGGGGAGAAATTTCAGGAAAAGAAAATAATGATACCCCTAATGAGGAATGACATAAATAGGATGTATTTAATTTGTGCAGATTTTCTAGATATCAAATTAGGAGAAAAAGCAAAGTAACGAGGGAAAAGTATTTACGTGCTATTTTATCTAAGTAAGTTCAATGATCTGCACATTTTAGTCTTTTCCTTTTCCTTTTCCATGTCTTTACATATTCCGAGTTAATTAAAAGAGGGAAACTATTAAATCCTGACCTTTGATTTACATATATTAGATTTCGATTACATAGATTAGAGATTAGATTATAATTTCTGCAAGTACAAAGTATTAGGGATGAAGGGAATTTGGACTAGTGTCTGAGTTTTCTGAAGGCTTATAAAGAGCAAAACTGGTGAGTGGCAAAGCAAAAACAAAGAGAAAAGAAGCCCTTTTGTGAATCGGAATGGCGAGCTCAGATAGTGATCTTCATACAGAAGAGGTTGCAGAAAACAAGAGCAACAACGGGCGGCTAAAAGGTCGCAAAGTCTCATGGGCTAAGTTATACCGTGTGGACTCCCTCAACTTGGAAGCTGGAAAAGTTTCAAATTCTCTGGCTGGACATGCCTCTAAGGTATGGATTTGTAATTGGTGGCAGTGACAGAACTTGGAATTTTAATAAGGGAATTCAAGAAAATACAAGAATTTCACATAAGAAATTCAAACTTGTGACCTAAAGCAGTTTTCGAGCCACCTTTGCCACTTCAGTACACTACCAAAAAAAATCAGCTAAAAAATTCGTTGGTAACTATTGTTAAATAACCGTGGTTAACAGGATTTTTGCATCGCTGATCCGTCGTTAAATAAGATTAGCGATGACAGATTAGCAATGGATCTTGTTATTTTATAGTGTTATAATTTTCCTCATATTGAGGGGATTTAAAAATTGTATTATATATACAGAAATTGTTTACACTACTTAGACATTAAAATTTTGTGATAAAGAGCATTCAATTGAACCCCTTCCTTTTAATATAGTTTTGTTTCTGATTAGTGCATCTTAACTCTTTATAACATGTCATTTACTTTATTTTCTGTATTATTAATTTAGGCATGTTATACAGAAACATCTTAACCTGATGCTGTAAAAAAATTAGAAACTATCCACGCACAAAAATTAAACTACCAAGCATTACTTAAGTTCTATTTAGTACTGACTTCGTCAATTCAAGATTACTACAATTAGGTCATTAGAAATGTGATTATAAGTAACAGTCTATATTAAATACTATGAATTAGTAGTCTGAAAAAATGAGCTGAGGATCTATCTGAAACAGCTCCTCTATCGCTATAAAGTAGGGATAAGGTCTGCGTACACGCTACCCTCCCCAGACCCCATTTATGGGAATACACTGGTTTGTTGTTGTTGTTGTTTAGTAGTCTGAACAATATGGTATGTAATAACTTTGTAAATTTGTAGCAATTTGAAAAATATGGTAAGTAATAACTTTGTAAATTTGTGCTGATATTATAAAGATAATCTATAGTGTCAAATGTATAAATCAATGTTTTGTACTATAGCTATTAGCTAGGTATATAGATAATTGATGGTCATTGATGATTATACATGTGATATTGTGGCATGACTGCAGGATGATTGGAAGACGATACTGAGTTTAGCATTTCAGTCCGTAGGAGTTATCTACGGAGACTTGGGGACTTCCCCGCTCTATACTATTCAAAGTACATTTACTGAAAAACTTGGAGATAAGAATGACATTTTGGGTGTGTTGTCCCTCATCATATATACCTTATTCCTCGTACCTATGACTAAGTATGTCTTCACTGTCTTATGGGCAAACGACAATGGCAATGGTGAGTTATAGGATATCCCTCACTGCTATCTCAATAGTAGTTTAAATTTTCTGTCCCATTTTATGTAACACTATCATTATATGGAGAGTCAAACAGTTTGTCTTTGATTAAAATTGTCAAACTCTCTTTAATAATTTGAATTAGTAGTTATGTTGTCTTACGACTAGCACTTTTGAAGTAGTTTCAAATATGTAAATTTTATTTCAAAAGTTTTGAAGAATTTATGCCCGAGCTCACACAAAAAATTAAGTGCCATGATCGTTAACCCCCAACATGTTTAATTGTTTGCTTCTTTTGCACACAGGGGGAGCATTTGCGTTGTATTCCTTAATATGTCGACATGCAAAAGTGAGTCTCATCCCAAACCAGGAGCCAGAGGATAGAGAGCTTTCCCGCTACGGTCTGGACATACCATCAAATCAATTTAGAAGGGCTCAGAAGATCAGACATAAGTTGGAAAACACTAAATTTGCACCATTTTTTCTTGTCTTCCTTGCGATCCTAGGAACATCGATGGTCATTGGCGATGGAATTATCACTCCTTCCATCTCAGGTCTCTAAATATCAATATATACTCTCTATCTCATCCCTTGATCATCACATCAAACTAGGACTGCCTAAATTAGCTCATAAAGATATAAACTGTCCAACCTGCTGAGTATATTTTAATGGCGAGTCAATTTGGGCACATCCCAAGTCAGCGCATCTAAAAAATTTGGCTGGTCTTGAGGTATAAATATGTAACCCAAATTTAGCCATAATATCACTTATCAAAATACTTCTAAAATTTTTTTAATTTAATATGTAAGATATAGTCATATTCCCTCAGCTCCATATACACTAATAATAAAAGAATTTTTATACTATCAAGTCCCCCAAAAAGAAAACAACAAGTAATTGTCAATAATAAGTGGGACAAATAAATAAGATAGACAACCTGCAACAACAGAATAAATAACACAAATAATAATTTATATAAGATAAATCATTATTTAATCTAGTGTGTTTCATGTGCAGTCCTCTCTGCCGTAAGTGGGATCAAGCCTCTAGGCCAAGGTACAGAAATTAAAAGGATGCTAATGAATTCTTCTTTTTCTCTTATTCCTTTTCAATGATCAAACAACTGAAAAAAATGGATAATGCTCCTTGCAGAAGCGATTGTGGGTGTTTCCGTTGCAATACTGGTAGCCCTCTTCTGTTTTCAACGTTTTGGTACAGACAAAGTGGGATACTCATTTGCTCCAGCCATATGCATTTGGTTTTGTTTAATAAGTGGTACCGGTATGTACAACTTGTTCAAGCATGACGTGAGCGTCTTACGTGCCTTTAATCCCAAATACATTTTTGACTACTTCAAAAGAAATGGTAAAAAAGGATGGCTTTCTCTTGGTGGAGTTATCCTCTGCATTACAGGTTAGAATTTTATATACAGTATCCGTATAATTTTACGGTTATACCATGCATGTTATAAGCTATCATATTTCCAAATCATAAATCTACACTTGATACAAACAGTACCTTTAATCACTTGATCAACGACCTGATTGTGTATATATTTAGACAGCCCGTTTATAAAAGTTAATCTCAATAGCTTATTACTCCTCCATTATCTCCAGTGGAGTTTCTCTACTCATCTCTCTTGCCCTACTTCATGTCTGTGTTCTTATCTGGTGGAAGACTATTTTATGAAACTATTACAGGATCCGAAGCTATGTTTGCTGATTTGGGTCACTTTAGTGTGCGGTCTGTTCAAGTAAGTCTTCTGCATTTTTTATTTTCTTCTTTGCCCTAAGTAATCAAAAAGATGTACTTCCTCTGTCCCTTTTTATGTGGCACACTTTTCGTTTTAAATTGTCCTTTATTATATTTGATATTTGTTTCTAGTTTTTGGTCAATCTGAGTGAACTCACATATATTGCAGATAAGCTTCAGTTGCGTAGTATTTCCATCTATCCTCTCTGCTTATATTGGGCAAGCTGCTTACCTTACCAAATTCCCAGAAAATGTGGGGAATGCTTTCTATGCCTCTGTTCCAGGCAAGTCTCCCTATATATATGTGACAAATTTGTTAACTTTTTCCATATATATATATAATATATATATTGAGGCCTTTTGGCTTTATATATTGAGGCCTTTTGGGTTAAAGCCCAATGGGAAAACACTGTGAGGCACCAAAGATCGGACCAAAGCGGACAATATTTTGGCAGTTGAGCATGGGTTATGAAAGATAAACTAATCATAAAATTATTTACTTTATCAATACCATGCATAGTATTGATTTTATTGGTGCTGCTTACAGATCCACTTTACTGGCCAACATTTGTAGTGGCTGTTGTTGCGGCCATTATTGCAAGTCAAGCAATGATATCTGGAGCTTTTTCTATTGTGGCTCAGGCCCAAAGTCTAGGTTGTTTCCCAAGGGTGAAGGTAATTCACACATCTGCAAAGCATGAGGGTCAGGTTTACATCCCTGAGTTGAATTACTTCCTCATGATTGCATGTGTTGTAGTTACTCTCAGCTTCAAAACCACAGGAAATTTGGGGAATGCTTATGGAATTTGTGTGGTTAGTGCTGAGCTCATAACCACAAATATGGTGACATTAGTAATGCTTCTTATATGGAAAATTAGCATATGGCGGATTATCTTATTCTACGTGGTGTACGTTACCATAGAATCTACATATCTATCTGCTCAGCTGACGAAGTTCATGCAAGGTGGTTTTCTACCTTTGGCTTTCTCATTTGTGCTCGTGATCATTATGGGGTTTTGGCACTATGTTCAAAAACATAGATATGAATTCGAGCTCAAGAACAAGGTTTCAAGTGACTACATTACGGACTTAGCCAAAAATCCAGACATCAAAAGAGTACCTGGAATAGGACTACTCTACTCTGAATTAGTACAGGGGATTCCACCAATATTTCCCCACTTTGTCTCCAATATTCCATCGGTCCATTCTATTATAGTTTTGGTGTCAATTAAATCCATTCCTATAAACAAAGTAGCGCTGGAGGAACGGTTCTTGTTCAGACATGTTCAGCCTAGAGAATACAAGGTGTTCCGATGTGTAGTTAGGTTAGGGTACAATGATCAACTTGGGAAACCAGAGGAATTTGAAAACCAATTGGTGGAACATTTGAAAGAGTTCATTCGAGATGAATACTATATTCTTGCAGCACATGCTGATCAAGTTGCAGATAGAGAAATTGAACCTGCAGTATCTGGCCAACTAGTGGCTGGAAATTCATCTCGGGTCTACACGGAGGAAGAGCCGGAGCAACAAGTAGATTCAAGTTTTTCATCAGCTGGTTCGATTCGATCAATGAACACTTCAGCAGCTCAGTCGAATCATTCATCAAATAGAATACAAATGGTCTCACCAAGTTTGGAAGAAGTAGAAGTGATGCAGTTTGTGGAAAAAGCAAAGGAGCAAGGAGTGTTCTATCTCCTGGGAGAAGCAGAGGTGGTCACTAAACAAGATTCTTCATTCTTGAAGAAATTTGTTGTCAACTATGCCTATAATTTCTTGCGCAAGAACTTCAGGCAAGGGGAGAAAGTTATGGCCATCCCCAGGACTAGGCTGCTAAGGGTCGGCATGACTTATGAATTATAATTATAATTGTGTCATATCAGACAGTAATAAACTTACTACCAAGTACTCTCATAACAAACAAACAGAGCGAAAGATCTCTGCATTTTTCGAAAAACTTTATTTTTATCCTTTAATATTGTGTGCAAGCTTTCAATTTGAGTTAATGTACTATTAAAACCCGTTTGGAAAAGTTTACTCCATCTATCCTCGCAATCTAATGTTCTAACTTTGTTTGCAACTATTATTATTGATGACTTTCTACCATTCAAAACACTCCTTAAATAGCTCTAATTTGGAAGAAGTCGATTCTGGTACTTCGGTATGACCTTTCTATATGAACCATTTACATTTCAGCAGAGCAAACATTGGACTAACAACTTAGAGAGTTCAAGCTAATAGCAATGAAACACAATACTACAATAATGCATTTCATTGTCAAAAAATATTTTCTGAACCATTGAAAAGTAGAAGAACATCAGTAACACGGTAATACCTGGATTTTTAAGCTGTCAAATACAAAACCTTTTAGGGCATATGTTTTGCCACTGACAATGAGTCCATGATTTTACCAAACGAGAGAGATCTGAACAGAAAAAGAAATCATACAAGAGAGGATAAGCAAGTCAAAATTAACTCCGAAAGAAGCAGTTCATTAAGCATCCCAAAATAAATACATATGGAGAAAAACAACTTATTATCAGGACAATCAACACATAGTTCCTTAATTACCTTTTACATTTCATGATTACATTAAATAAGAAAACCCTAAAAGTAGCATTATGTAAAGGAATCAGTGCAAAGTTACACCTACAAAATAAAGAGAAGAAAGCAAATAATCTCTAACGAGCAAATACAGAGACTCACCGGTAGAACGATGGTTGCGATCAGCATGGGCAAAGTAGCAGTCGATCGAGAGGAAATATGAACAAAGGCTAAGTGGTTGTCAATTTGGGTTGGAATCGTTTTTCTTTTAAAATTTATTTTGTTTATGTTTTAAATGTGGATTATGATTTAGGTGGATTTTCTTATGACGTGGCATGTATATGGTAGCAAAATGTTATTTTTCCCGGAAGTTTGGATTTTCAGGTACTTTGTATTCATGTGTAGTGACTTTGCTGTTATAAAAATAATTTTGTGACTTTAATACTACAAAAAGCAAATTTAATTACCCCACATGAAAATTATCAAGGAAGAATAGGAAAAACGAATTTTATTGCTAGATATTTAATATTATCACTAAGAAATTTATTTCCACTTAAATTAGCTATAGATTTTCATAGCTAGAGTATATAGCAGGACCATGTGCAGCTAGTTCCTAATTGACTAATTCCGATAAAAAATGTTGCTAAATTTTCAAACAACAAAAATATAGCTGAGGAATAAGAACCTTCTAGCCAAAGATGTAGATAATTAGGGATTTGATTTTTCTAGCTAAATCTCAAGATAATTGCATGTTTTCTTTTACTGAATATCAGGTTGCAGTAAAAAGCTGCCCAAAAAACAAAAAAATAAAAAACTGCAAGCGAAGTGTTAGGTGTGTCTAAACAATTACTTAAAGGTTTAAAATCCTAAAATTCTTCAAACTAAAACTTGTTTACTACACTAGTATAAAATTTTGAATTAAATCAATTACATTTTACTCATTATCGTACCTTTAGGATTTTTGTCTTTTTAAACAACCATTGAACTTCGGAGCTAATTAATTTATATGTTACCTTCTAAGTTCGTTTAACAGTATGAAGACTTTGAAAGAGTCCCCACTATTGTCGAAATCATAAATCTCCATTGTATCTAAGTTGGAGTCAAATAAATCGTAATTACCGATAGAGCACAAATCGAGCCGAAATTAAAAATATCAAATTAAGTAATTGATATAATATTTTTTTTAAATCAATGATACGTTTGAGTTTTCTTTTTTTTTTTTTTTTTTTTTTCTCAAACGGAGGATTGCATTAATAAGTTAAGTACGAGAATTACAGGGGTAATTGTTAGAGTTGCTACTACTTGTTACATCAAAAACTAAATTCATGCAAGTAAAGAGATAAACATAACATAAACATAAACATAAACAAGGGGGGAGGGGGGGGGGATTCATCAAAATATAGAATCCCGACAGTAGTGATGTCAATGGCACCAAATGGCTAAGTTGTTGGGTAGTTGGCTCTTGGATCATTGACATCTACAGAAGCATGGATCTATTGGCTTGTGACTGCCACTGGGTTGACCACCAAAACGTGGGCTCGCCATAAAAGTACAATTCCTCCTGAATGACCTTGTGTTGCAACTTGGATTAAATCAGCGTAGTTGAATTTCATGAGGAGATCAGTGTGGTTTTCCATCCTTGTTTCTGTAAGACATAGAATGGAAGGATTATTCCATGTGAGCAGGAATCTAAGGTTCCAGCGGAATTCTTGATTGTGAGCTCCCCGGCAATTCCTAATCATTATCTTCATTAATTCTTCATTATGTGGGATGCTCCTTTCCGGTGCCAGTGAAAGTTCCAAATGCATTAATAGGTGTGTAAGATTGTAAAGAGCAGCTGGTAGCATATTGTCTTGAAGTGTTGGAATCATGAGAATCACATACTTCTCTTCCAAGGATAAGGGGTCTAGGCGTATGTTCAAGGAAGTTTTCTGGAAGTTTGGAGGGATGAAAATGAGATATTTTTTTCTATATTTTCTGACATGGAGATCGTCAGAAAGTCATTCAAAATCATTGATTCCATGAAGGTCTCCGGCAGGTCGTTGCCTTCTTCTACTTGATGTTGATTCTCCTACTGTGGAGAAGCAAGTGGAGAGTTGGTAATGTGATTGTCGATCACTTGGTGTTGCATCTGTGTTGACATTGGTGGTTGAGCAGTTGCTACTGTATGTTGATGGAGTGACCATGACGAGGAGTTGATATGTGGGTGTGTACTCAAGAAGGTGGGATGGTGGAGTGCCTGTGCTTGCCATTGTTGGTTATGATTGATGATCACCTGCATTTGCCAAAGGGTGATATCTTATTGGTGAATCAGGTTCAATACTTGATCTTGTTGTGCTTGGTTTAGATTTCCCTATTACACTGTGAAGACCATCTCTTCTGATTTTTCCAAAAGGAGTGTGACATGATTTTGTAGTAATTGCAGGTCTATCGGTGGAAATTGGTGTGGTAGTGGTATTTGTTATGGAGGAATAGTTGGATGGTGGTGTATAAGAGGGAGTCTGGGGTGTAGTGATGGCCTTTGTGGTGCATGGTTTGGTTGGTGTTGGATGATTAAGTGAGGTGGAGGGTGGAAAGACAGGGGAGGAGGAGGTGGTGGTGGTGGTTGATCTGGACATTGTTGATGTATCTCCTGTGCCAGTATTGGTGGTGGTGATTCATGTGGTTGTTTGAACGATGCATGAAGGTTATTGGTAGTGCAGTGAGAAGTGGGAGATGGTTCTAGAATTGTGGCAGTGGCTTGATTCG